>JASDQU010306920.1:41324-52719 GCA_032191745.1 Picea mariana | reverse complement strand
CTGAATGTTATGCTTATGGTTGTTTTACTCTTTCTGTTGTACATTTGCTTTTATGCTATGTATGTATGATTTCATGTTAAGTATTTGAAGTCTAAGAGAGTAAGGGAATGAATTTCAATTGTTTCTCTTCTTGAGTAAGAGTTCTTACAAGGAGTGCAGTGAAGTGTCCACAAGGAGTGCGTTGACAGATTCAGAGTTCACCTCTGAAATCTCAGGAGGGATACCATTGTTCTCATTTTCCATAGAAGTGTAAGTCAGGCACAGAAGCCATGCAAAGTGTGCGCAAGATGGTTGGAAGTTCAGAACTTATCAACCAAGGAGAGGATTGAAAGACTGTTGTCACAAAGAGTTGCATAGAGTCAAAATAACTCAATTACTTAGACGTATTTGAAGAAGTGCCGCAAGGAGTGCGTGCAGAAATATCATAGGAGATTTAAGTCAGCGAAAGAAATCTCAGGAGAGTTAGTGTCTTCAAAGTGTTTTAGGAACAGAAGGGAACTTTAGCCATCAGGCAGAGGATAGGTTGCAGAAGAGATTCGCAGGGTCAATTTAGAACCAAAGATCTTTGAAGAAGAAATTGGGATGGTCGGAATTCCCTGAGAAGAATTCCCGAAATAGCGAGAGTCATAGGATCTACAGGAGCTGCAAGGTGGATAAGGGGCCATTGATCTTGACTTATTTAGACGTTAGATCATTTCGGCATCTCGAGGTTCGAAGGTCCGAAATGCAAGCCAAAATCCTTGGCTAACCAAACCCCCAAAACGCGAAAAGGAGGTTTTCATGTGTGGAGGTAAGGAGAAGCAAGTTTAAGTTTTCAGGACTTTGGAGTTCGGAGTTTTGGAAGTATCGAGGGAAAGAGTTCAGGACACAATAGGAGAGAAAACCTGAAATCAGAAGTCGCAACAAAAGATTTTGGTGTTTCGGGACTTCGGAGACCGGAAGGTGGAGAGGACAAAGGGTTCGAGCTTGACGTATCAAACTCCCGGTACGTGAAATTGCGTTGGCCGTTGGATCGAGGAAAGGTCCACAGCCATTGATCTCCTTGGAAATGGAACCTTAGTGTTTCAACATTTTCGGATTTGGTACACCTGAAGTCCTGTCAAAGGGAGAACCGATATAGTAAAGAGGAGAACCCATTACCCAAAAGTCCGAAAGGATTTCAGAAGACATCATTTCGACATTTCGGGGTTTGGAGGTTTGAGAGCCCCAAGGACTTAGTAAAAGCGCATTTTGGCAGTTGAACCCCCGAAATCGCGAAGAGAAGGGGAAGGCCGAGACACTTGCATTTCGGAAAATCGTTAACTTGGGTTTCGGAGGTCGAAGAGGTAAGGCGCTTGACCACGGGATTCGTGAAACCGCAAAATCTGGTATCCTGATTCAAAAAAAAAAATGGAAAATTCCTTAAGGTTTGTTGTGGGTGTTGATTTCTCAAAAGGGAAATAAAGGAGCCAATCGAGCTCTCAAGGGCCGAAAAGAAAAGATCCTGTGCGGATCCCAACCTACGGGTTTGGGGGAGGTGTCTTTGTCAATTCATATCTTGTTAAGGATTTGCTCTCTGAAGAAACAGGGAGGAATATTAAATTTCTATTTGTAGAAAAACGCCAAGAGATTGGAGAGATCTGTATTTTGAGAAAGAAACTCATAGTAGGGTTTTTCTAAACTGATTCAAAATGGACACTTTCCATGTCCATACTGAATCCATATGGACCGCTTGTCTTCTGGCATCTGCAATCTCACCTTTTCTGCAGGTTATGATACAATGATCAAAGCACGTCTATTTTGTGGAAGCATAAAAAATAGTAGATTATGCACACATACTTGTTGCTGGAAACACATCTTTGGGTCAACATATAACATTGATAGAAGGGAAAATTAAGGAGGTTGAGTTTCTAGAAAAAGTAGATATTCTAATATCAGAGCCCATGGGAACCTTATTACTCAATGAAAGGATGATAGAATCATATGTAATGGAAAGAGACAGGTTCCTTAGTCCTATTTGAATTTTTTTTGCTACCATTATTAGGATACATATGTCTCCTTTTAAGTAATGAGTTTCTATATATATTGAAATTGAAAACAAGGCTTTGTTTTGGCAACAACATCAACAACATATAGAACTACTTTGGTAGGATACCTGCATCTTTGAAGTACCTCATATTTCTGGTAAAGTTCAATATGGCTAACAATCATTAGGAAGGAATAATACTTAGTGGAGGTCAATTCTTTAGCCTCCTCATAAGTACTTTTGAAGGAAATATAGAGTTCATGAGCACTAATGCTAAAGATGACAACATCATAAGTTCAGAAGTTAAAAATCTCATTTCCATATTTTCAGCAGCTAAGGTTGCTCTGTTCGGGTCGTGTTAGCTACAGAAAGTGCAGATATGTACAAAGTAAAGTATAGCCTCCCGGATCATAGCCAGTTGTTTCCAAGTCATCAGTGAAGGCCCCCAGATGTCATTAGAATTTCTAGAAGAACCTTATCATCATCCAACAGCTGCTAAAGCTATCAAAGACCTAAATTAAGGATGGGATACCTATCCCTTGAAAATAGGATCTCAATTTTATCTTTTGTAATCAAATTTGATTTATTTTGACAAGTGTTCATTAGATCCAGTTTTAGAGGATCTCATTTAGTTTGTAAAAGGATATTTAATCCCATCAAATTACAAGGTAAAGAGTGGGGGGAGGGAATTTAGTTTCTGAAGGCCAGAGAGGGTTCAATAGAGATTAGGAATGCATGACTGAGACTCTCTTTCATGATTGTAAAGAAGGAACTATTTCTTTTTTCACTCAAGGCTACAACCCTTTTGATGAGAAGACTTTCTCCTCTGCTCTCATTCTTCCTTTTCTTACTTTAAAAAACATGTTATCTTTGCAATGCATTGAAGATATCTTGTTATGTTGATAAGGCAGTGAAGATTTCACTGATTTGTTTCTCATTCCAAGACTTGTTTTTGAGTACCTTATTCTCTATTTCTGAATGACATTTAGGATCAAGAATCTTCCTATGTGAATGAACAGATTGAAGACTTCCGTATTTCTTTCTTCTTATGGTTTTATCCGCTTTATTAAATTGACTACCATTGACTAAGTAAGTGTGATCAAAACTTATTTACATTTAGAGATTGATTTTGTTGTTATTCATTTACTATTGAAACCTCCAAACTTTTCAAAAACCAATATACATTTATCCATAAAAACTATTGCAATAATGTGATGATGCCCTAGTTTGCCCTTAGCAGTCAAGTGCAACTTTAGGGACTAGCATCTTTTGGCGTCGTTGTCAAGGACGAAGTAGAGAAGAAATATTCCCTGGGAAAACTACAACGATCAGATCCGCTTCTTGATGGTGAACAAGAAGAGGACATGTGCTTGACTACAGATCTTTCACCATGGCGACTCCACTGTCTAAAGATTAATAGGCGACTCCACTGGATCCAAGTATGGAAGTTATTTTTGCTCAAAGGTTTTCTTTTTGTGATTTTTTGAATATAGTTGGTTTTCCAAACCCAATTCTTAGCAGAGATGAATGGGAAGGTTTTCTTCCTACATTTAAAGGAGAAAATTGGGAGGTTTCGACTGAGCATTTGCTGGATTTTCACGAGTTTGTTCATGAATGTCAGATTGTGCATAAGGATGTCCAGATCAAACTTTTCAGATACTCATTAGAGGGAGAAGCCCTTGATTGGTGTGGATATATTCCAACTTCAAGTATTAACTCATTGGCAAGTTTTCATGATGCTTTCAATACATTTTATAAAGAAAAAATTCCAGCTGAAAGTCTTTTTGAAAATTGTTGTGATGTATTTGAGAAGCATATTCAACAGAAAGTAGATTTTTCCTCTGCTTGCCAGAAGAAAAAACATGTTAGTGAGGAAGATATTAAAGATAATGTGGATGATAATGTTGAGGAAGAAAGAAATGTTTTTTAAAATCTATCTCAAGATCATATTGTTGATGAAAATATACAAAAATCTTCATCTTTGTCATTTGAATTTTATCATGTTGTTCCAAATTATGATGAATATAGTGATGATGATATTGACATTCTAGAGGTCGATGTATCTATGGTGACAGAGTATGAACAACATATTCGTGAAGGTATTCAGTTCATCATATATGAACAACCAGAGTCGATGTATGACAGTGAGCTTGTTGACTATCATGATGGAATTGTTGATGTTTATGTTCAAGGAACTTGTGATCAGATTCAGGATAACCATGATGCCTTTGATTTCCAATGCCCGGAAAATCTTCGTGCTCTCTTTCCAACAAAACACAAGAAGTATCATTTGATAAGTGAAGCAGAGGAACAATGTGACCTTTTGTATCAGTTGGAGATGCAACACAGTTGGCAGGATCCTGTGGCTGTCTACATAGAGATGGATTTTTCAGAAGCTTTCAGTTTTTCAACTTCTGGAATTAAAACAGTCTGGGATTGTAAGTATGTGTTGTAACATAAAATTCTGCTACAAGTCATGAGGTCTTTTATGAATTTTATTTCCATACAAGAAGTTCTTTCAGTAAGTTGGATGTTATCATGGCTTCATTGTGTTATCACTCTAAGAAACTCTTTGATCATATTTATTTGAGAGTTTTTATTACTCTGTTTTAAAGCCTACAATACCAAAATTAGAAATAAATGATACGTAACCTATAACCCTAGATCTATTGGCTTTTATACTGTCAAACATTAAATGTATTCTTGTTATGAAGTGGTGGGTACTCCAAGTGATACTAAACTCAAGACAAATCCCTAGTTCATGTTCACATGCCACTAAACCCATACTAAAGCCAAGCAATGAGTTAAAACTATATGTTATATTCTTATGCTATTATGCTATCTATGATTCATGCTAAATTCCAAATCCACATGCCAAATGGACAAGTCAAACTTCAAGACCACCAGTCCAGCGTTGAGTGTTATTTCTATTTCTCCTCATCAACAGGTGTCGATTGTCCAATTGTATAAGTGTATCATGCAGAGTTTAGACAAATATATGCAAAGCTGCCAATTTTGCTAATGGTGATGGTTACTAGCATTGCCAAGTCGACAGGTTAATCTACAACTAAGTCAGAAGTTAAATCAACTACCACATATACCTGTAAATGAAGATTTCCAAGAAGATGGTATCATCACATGTGTCAAGGTTTGATGCTCAACACTCGAAATCGAGCTTCCAATGGTTGAAGCAATACCACTATCATGATTGTGAATGTTAGATGAGCATCCAAGTGTTGAGGCCATCAACTACAAAAAATGCAGACCATAGCTAAGCACCTATCACATAAATACTCATTCCAATGCCCAACATAACACCGAGCCTGATATCATTACTTTGTAGCTATCTTTTTGTGTTTGAAAATCAGAAAACAGAGTGTTGTTATGGAGTTGTTTCACATGGCAGACTGAGTACCAAGTCATGAAGAGAAGGAATATGTTCATATAAGGAGGATCGTTTCATATCAACGCATTCAACCACGAGTTAATTGATGACTCATTACATAGTGCATAATGAAAAATGCTAAATTTTTTCATTTCCATCTATGTTTGAAGTGTCTTGCGCCCAGTGATTGACAGTAAGATGATTATCTATTATCTAGATTCTTCAACACCAAAAAACTGGAAATTGTAGTCTTAAAGGTGCATACAGAAGTGAAGTGCTTTTGTGAGCATTTCATGAAAAAATGATAGTCTATTTTATCCAATGAGGAATCCCGATTATGGACAAAGATTAGTACAAGACTTACAAATCTTGATGATGTTTATTCAGCATCAAATGATCATTTTCATTCACAACCCTCTTCTCGAAGGTGATTCAAAGCAAAAGAGGATCTAAAGCTCCGTCGAGAGATTAATATGTGTGATGAAATTTCACTGAAATCACTCCTCCTTTTTCCGTGACAGATGAAGATAACCTAGAGACATGGAATGTAGATCGATCATGGAGGAGTTGCATTTGGGGTTTTCTAAAAACACCAGAGGATATATCCAGATCAGGGCCTACGATGCAGAGGATAAATGGATCAGAGGATGTCTGCAAATCAAAACTGCCAATCCATAGCTACAATCATATGTAGTAGAAATGTCTTAGGTTCAATCTATAAATCAAATAACAGGCACCAGGCCATATGCAAGAAGGGGCTACAAGGAAATATCACTACTATCCATAATCGCTAAGTCAAATCAAGAACATCAATTTCCCGAATATTGTATGTGTTGCAGCATCATTGATGCAAATAATGAATTTGATTCGATCATGAAAGGTTTTCTTTTTGGCCAAAGCAGAGATTTCACCGGCACATGAAGCGCATCTACATACAGTTAGCCATTGAAAAGCAGAGCTTTCACCGACTAACTAGCAAATTTTAAGATAGAATAGTCGGTGAAACCAAAGAGAAGAAATTTTGAGGATTTAGAGCACAGACAAAGCATTTTTTGGGTGATTTAAAGTATAAGGTGGCATCAAAAAATTAATCACAAATTTTGGGGTATTTAGTTTCGAGTTTTGTGGAGATATATAAGGTAAATGTTCACATGGTCAACTAAGACTTTTCTCATTGCTGGTGATAGATTTCAGCTACTGAAGACATGTGTCTTTACATCAGAGACACATCAGAGACATAGTAAATGAAGGAGACCAGATGTCGAAGACCAACTTTGAAGATAGTTTGATTCATATGAAATAGATTTTCATTTATCTTATGGTAATTAGTTTACACTCTGTTTTCTATTTTTAGAAATCCAAATCCATTTTTAAGGGATCTGAGATCTGTCGTAAAGGTTATAAATACCTATCATTTTGATAGAGGAAGGGGTTCGATTTTTTATACAAGAACTATACTATTTGTAACAGACTTTTCATATGATAATACAAATCATGATTTTCTCTCTCTATTGATATCAGATTTCCATCCTTTCTTCTGTACTTTATTTCAATCTTGTTTTAACTACTAAATGCCTGTCATCTCATTAGTGAATTCATAGGTTTGACTTAATAGTATTCTTCACTATATTATTTGACCCATCACATCTGTGGTTTTGGTTAATATGTATAGATTTCTTCACTCATTTTTAAAGCTATTATCTGATTATTGATCCTTGAGAGCATTGGTTCATTTGATTATTCATTTTGACTGTCTGGAGGCCATACTGTAGTTGAGTTATCCCATTGATCCACACACACAAAAACACATTTTTTTTTTTACTTTAAGTTACCAAGCATCTTTGACCTACAACCTCAAAGAGTTTCTTGGAGTGATAACAAATTGGCACCGTTGTCGGGGAGAGGAGATTGAATCGCAGCTTCCTTGGGACACGACAATATCCAACTTTGATGATAGACAAAGTCTAGACACGAATCGGTTGTAATCATCTATCTGGAAACTCCACGAAGGAAGATTCAGTGGAGACTCTATTGTTCATAAATCTAATGGTGACTCCACTGGTATGAAATGAACAAGAGGTATGGATTTTTCAATTTCTCAAGTATTTCTGGTTACCCTCATCCTGTACCTAGTAGACATGAATGGGAACATAGGCTTCCCATATTTCGAGGAGAAGAATGGGAAGTACCAGCTGAATATTTGCTGGATTTTCATGAGTTTATTCATCATGTCCAGATCATACATGAAGATGTTCAGATTAAACTTTTCAGGTATTCATTAGAGGGGATTGCTCTTGAATGGTGCCGGTCTCTTCCGGATGCAAGTGTTAGCTCTTTGGTTGGTTTTCATGCATCTTTTAATTTCTTTTGTAAATATTATTTTTCAGTTGAACATCTTTTTGAAGGATGTTGTGAAGATTTTTCTTCATATCATGAAGATTTTGCTTGTCGTAAAAATCAGATTAGTGATAAAGATTCTATTGTAGAAGATAGTATTTGCCATGAAGATCAAGTGATGCTCAATGATATTGATTATGATAACAATTACACAAAAGCATCTGACATCATATCAGATGTGTCTATTGTTTTAAATGATCATGAAGATCAATATATCTCTTTTTCTGATGTCAAAGAACAAGGATATACATCAACTGAAGATACCTCTTAATGTGATCGAGGGATTGTTGATCCACATTATGAAAATCATGGTGATAGTTTCAAATCTGCAATAGATTTTGAGGGCAGCCCACAATTTCTAGATTTGTAGATTCAGGGAAGTTGTAGTAACCATAAAGAACAAAGTGATATTTTTCTGGATCTGCTTTAAGATTTTATTGTTGATCCTACTATTCAAGAAGATTCATCTCTGTCATTAGGATCTTACCTTGATACTCCTATATTTGACCAATACAATGATGAGGTGTTGTGAGTGGGAAATCCCCCTACAGACTAGCACTTAGGGTTTTATCATGCATGCAGAAAAGACCTAAAGATTTCTACTTTTTACCATCATCCCAGACCTAATCCCCATTATTCTTAAACAAATGTGCAGTTAAGAAGATCAAGTGAGCATACCTTATTTCCGGCATTTGATATCGATCCCTCTTCACGCTTGGTCGCTCTTCGACTGCAACTCTCCACCCAAGGCTAACCTGCATTCACAAAGACAAACAAAGAACTCCACATGCATTGGATCTATAGATTAATGGGTTAGAGATTTAATCAACATGTACGCGATAAATAATGACAATATCATATGGCGGGACGGGAAAAGTACCTCTTTATTATTAACTTCACTAAAGCAACTTACAATGATGAAGCTGGCCACTGCTCCATGAATCTAGTCATGGGCTCCTCTTTTGCTATGCACCAACTACTAACACACTTGCTTCTCTTCTTCGTTGAAATCACAAAATGGTTGCAGAATCTTGGGCAGAGGGGAATACGAATTCGGGCAGAGTTTCTTTACTATATTTTTCCTCTTTTCAAATGGGACCCCTACACCTTCTTTTATAGGCTAGAAGGAGCTAGGTATTTGGTCGAATGACTGGCCATGCATGGCCAAAAGGTTTAGTTAACTTGCCCAAAGCTGTGTGTTTCGTCAGAATCTTTCCTTTTTTCGTGCTTCTGAAGGTCCACGCGGGCTGTAGTGGGTCAACTAGTGTGGACAATGTAGATACACGTGGGTTGTAGTGGAATAGGGTGTGTAGGCCTTTAAAAATGGAGTTTTTTAGAAGAGTTGTTCAGTAGTGGCTTGGAAAAGATGGAATATAAGATGGCCTGATGCCAGGTAAGCATGTTTGGTGCAAATTAGGGTTATAATAGATGCCCCCTAATGTGTGAGGTTAGAAGAGAATATGATGGACGAAATACATTATCAATCTTTATCAACGTACCAAACCGGTGAGCCCAAGGACCAGAATTCGGGAGGTTCCATCTGCAAAATAACAATTGTCTCACCGAGGTGGGCATACCCATGCTTGGGATGAAATAAAATCATGGCTACCAATCAAATACACTGTAGATCCATGTCATATAACTATATAAAGTGTAGCCGCGAGCAATACACAATGGATCTACATCTCAAAATCAAAAGATATACATGGATAGTATCCATCTTCTAGAAGCCGATAAGACCTGATGGCTGGAGATGAGGTCTTCAGAGCTCGAGAAACAACTTCAAAATATTCAAAACTCGGGTAGGAGTGTAATATGAGTGTATGACTTCACTACCCAGAGCTCTTCGATGGCTCGTCGAGCATGGACTAGAGAATCTTGATGATCATGTTAAAGGCTTCATTGATTTCGAACAAAGACTTGATTGGACTTTGAGGATGGTCGAGCATGAGGGAAAGAGACAAACTGCAGAGGGGTCGACTCAGGCTTGGTAAAAACTTCCCTTGGACAATAGCACAACAAATGATGAGACTCAGGTGGCATGGAATTGACATAAGTTCACGAGGTTGGAGGTGACGCAAACTCTCCATATGTTTGGAAGAATAACGAAATGGAGGAGGACACAACTCTATGTAGTGAGAACAACTTCCTAAGGTCATACTAAATCCTAGAGCTTGAAGAAAAAACAGAAAGATGTGCTTTTTCCAATGGAGACTCATTGTGCTGCCAATAAAAAGAAAACACTTTTCCCTTCCTCTTTTTGGGGTATATTTGATTTTTTTGTCTTTTTCAATAATTTTGGAAAAAGCATAAAAGAATGCTACATTACAAAGGAGGAATAGAGTGTTGCAAACATACTAGTTCCAAGTGCACAGAACACAGGGATGCTCAGGGCAAAGGGACATATGCAAGAAAAGGACATTCGAGAAAAATCCTCCAGGGGCCAAAGGTGTCAAGATGCAGAGGCAAAGTGTTATAGGGCTTGCATATAAGGAATGCTTTAGATGGTTCACTTGAGAGCAACATGGAGCCGACATTAGGCCAAAGATGCGGGTATGCAAATGCGATTAATAAGACACATAATGGTAACGTCCTTCGATGTAATTTTAATGAGCCCAGAGAAGGTAAGCTCGGTGTTTTTTCATATTTAGAGAGTCTGAAAAACGTAAAAGGAGACTCCAATGGGGTACCTTTTTCGAAGGTAGTCTAGTCAGTTTGAAAAATGGGTAAACTAGCATCGACAATACGTCTATTTAAAACCATTTTAACGAGTGTGATAAAGGCAAGATCACTTGACCATTTTTTTCATTTTTAAGGAGTTTGAAAAAAGATTAACTATGGACTCTATCAGGAATGTTCTTCTGGACCATTTTAATGAGTGTGAAAGAATAAGGTCACTTGACAATCTTTTCAATTTTAGAGAGTCTGAAAAGAGATTAACTATGGACTCCGTGGGGGTTCCTTTTTCATAAATTTAGTCCCTCAGGCCCGAAAAAGGGGTAAAATTATACTTGAGGGTACTCTTCTCGGGATTCGAGGCCTTTAGAGTATACCTTTGTTCGTACAGTTGACCATCTAGACCAAAAAAGGGGTAAACTATCGCCGGATAGAGGTGACTTCAAATTTCAGTTTAACGAGCATGAAAGGCCACAAGATCGTTCGGCAATATTTTCATGTTTAGAGGGTCTGAAAAGGGCTTAAAAGAAGACCCGTGGGGGCTACAACTCATGTATGCAACTGTTTCAGGTAGAGCTCACTGCTAGGCTCGAACCAATAGTCTCTTCGATAGTCAACTTGGAAAGTCTCCCAAAAGGGAAGAAAACAAAAACCACAGTGTAAGTCCTCCCATGGTATAGAAACTGTAGTCATGGCTTCAAGGATAGCCTCATCTGAAGGCAATTCAAAATCCAAGAAATCACACAAACGAGGGTCGAAAGTCCCAAAGGGTGAAGTAAACTGACCATACTCCATATGACGATGGAAGTTCTGGCTAGGACTGGCATAGTCTATCAATGAAGAATAACGAGCATGAGGGATTGAGGATCTACAAACAATGCGATTGGACTCAGAAGGATACTCAAGCCCACTTGGACCAAGAGAGGGAAGCA
>JASDQU010306920.1:10518-21737 GCA_032191745.1 Picea mariana | reverse complement strand
ATCATACTGCTTGCATGACTTTTGGCCTTGATGTTGTCACATATAATAGGTTGTGAATAATTGAACTATATAGTGTTTGACTTGCTTTTGTAGATTCAACATCTTTGTTCAACTTACATCATGTGATCATGGGTGTACAGACAGGTGCACAGTCTTCCATTTTGAATTTCTTCAATATTTCCTTGATATATTTGTTTTGAGAAATTAATATACCTTTGTTGGATTGAGAAATCTATAACCTTAAAAAGAATGACAATTCTCCAAGCATGGACATCTCAAATTATTTTTGCATTTCCTCTACAAACTTTTGTCTCATTCTATAATCATTACTTCCAAATATGATATCATCCACATAAACCACAATGATTAACATATTTTCATTCTTTGTTTTGATGTAAATATTGGTGTTTGCAGCTCCTCTTTTGAAACATTGTTGTTGTAGATATTTTTAAGTCTTGAATACCAAACTCTGGGAGCTTTCTTTAGTCCATAGAGTGTTTTCTTCAGTCTGCATATATGATCTTTGTATTCTGAGAATTGAAATTCTTTGGCATGTTCAATATATACTTCTTCTTCTAAATTTCCATTTATAAAAGCTAACTTGACATCCATTTGATGGAATTTGAATTTTTTGAAACATGCAAATGCCAAAAACATTTTGATTGTTTTTAATCTTGCAACTGGAGCAAAGGTTTATTCAAGTCAATACCCTCAKCTTGAGCACACCTTTTACATACCAATCTTGYTTTATTTCTTACTGTTTTTCCATCTTCATCCAATTTTTTTTTCTGAAGACCCATTTCGTGTCAATCACATTCTTGTCTTTTGGTCTGGGCACAAGTTCCCAAGTCTCAACTCTTCTCAATCTAATTTAGTTTTTTTTTCATAGTATTAACCCAATTCTTATCTTCACTAGCTTGTGCAAAGTTCTTGGGCTCTATTTTAGCTAGTAGAGGAAAGTTAAATCATCTTCTAGTCCGAACTCTTGTATCTATATCACCAAAAATCTGATTTTCTGAATGATTTTTTTGAACAAATACGGATGGTGTCCTTGGATATTGGCATTCTATTTCTTCTTGTTATTTATTTTCTTCTTCCTCTTCTTCTTCCTTTTCTCATTCTTTGTATATTTTATCCTCTGAATCTTCATTTGTTTGTGAGTTTTCCTTTTGAGGTATTTCTTCATCCACTCTTACATCAATACTATCTACAACCTTCCACAATCTTTTGTTGTAACATTTGTAGGCCTTGCTTCCAAATGCATAGACAAGAAATATACATTCATATTTTATGGAATCAAACTTGCCTAAATTCTCTTCATTTCTCCTTATATAGCACTTGCTCCAAAATACTCTGAAGTATTTGACTATAGATGGTCTACCTTTCCATAATTCATAAGGCGTCTTACTATTGTTCACTCTAATTTGTGCTCTTTTCAAAATATAGATTTTTGTGTTGACTGCTTCTCTCCAAAAGTTGTCTGGTAGTTTGGTTTCATTCAACATTGTTCTAGCCATTTCTTGTACAATTATGTTCTTCCTTTCTATAACTCCATTTTTTTGTGGAGTCCTTGCTGCCAAAAAATGTCACTTGATTCCATGCTACCAAAAAATGTCACTTGATTCCATGATTCTCACAGAATTCATCAAATTCATAAGAAGTAAACTCATCTTCTTTGTCTGATCTTAAGCACTTTATTTTTAGATTAGTATTGTTTTCTATTGCGGATTTGAAAGATTTAAACTTCTCAAATGCTTCAAATTTTTCTTTAATAAATGTAATCCATGTCGTTGTTGTGTAATCATCAATAAGAAGCATAAAATAACTCTTACCTTTTAAATTTTGTGTTTGTGTTGTCCCGCAGGGGTATGTGTGTACAAGTTCCAATGGCTTTGATGTTGAGTACTCCTTTGTTTTGAAACTAACTCTCGTCTGCCTCCTGTACTGACATGGATTGCAAATAATGTCGGTAGGTTTTGAGATACTTGGCATATCTCTTACTACTTGTGTCTTGTTTAGTTTTACTATATTTTAAAATTTTATATGACCCATCCTTCTATGCAATAACCATATTTTGTTTACTTGCCTCATATAACATTTCTCTCCTTTGACTTCATCGAGAATGTATACATTGATCGGGGTTTTGTTTGCATTTCTTAATGAACATGCTTACCTTATCTCACATCCTTTAGAATGAAATGTGAGGTTGTTTTTTATTAATTGGGTTGGTTTTCATTGATGTCAACCCTTGAAGAAAGTCTGGTAGTGAATTTTGGTAGCACAATGGTTTGGGTAATGGACCCAAGTTTGTTTAATGGAGAATGGTATGAGTTTTGATATATTTGCAAGTAATACTATTCCATATGGATAGTACATGTCATTCCATTTCTAGTGGTATGTGAAACATCACATAACTCTTCATGGTTAGAGATTTATGGCCATGAGAAGTTGTAGAAACCAAGTTTGGGTAATGGACCCAAGTTTTCTTGATGGATAATGGTATGAGTTTTGATATATTTGCAGGAAAAACTATTCTATATGCATAGTACATGTCATGCCATTTCCAGTGGTATGTGGAACGTTACATAACTCTTCACGATTAGAGAGTTATGACCATGTGAAGTTGGAGAACCCTCATGAGTCATCTAGAAGCCCCAAAAGGTCAAAGTAGTCAAAGTGGTTGAAGAGATTTTAGAAGGTAAATAATAAAGTGAAGTGATGAGTGTACTATAATTCAAAGTGAATACAAAAGAAATTATTTAAATAATAAATTTAATGGAGAAATTAAAAGAGGGTTAACCCTAAAATAAGGAAAGTGGGTTAAGATGGTTAAAAGGTAACCCCTTGAGGAAGCTACATGAAAGTATAAATAAGCAGCAAGACTCTCTCATTTTAATCACACTTGAGCATATTGAATATCTACAGGTGATTCCCCCAAATGGGGTGTTAGTGCGGGCCACATGGCGAGAGGAGGAGAAAAGGTCAGGCCAGCAAGGCAGGGAGCCATGTGATGGGCTCATGCCAAATCCTGCCACCTAGACCTTGCATTTATTTGATTTTACATCGTTGTTGCACCATTAACACTAATGTGCCCGACTCCCATTACCAACTATACCATGGCTTCTCTTTCTGCAAGTGACTTCAATCCTCGCTTGCTACCCGACCCTCTCATCCCTCCGCTACCCAGGCCTAGCTTACTCTGGTTTTTCATGGTGCTCACAGTATTCTGCCTTCTCCAAGCTCTCCACGTCCATCTGGGGCATTTGGTTCAGTTCTTCCTTCCCTCTGAGATCAGTATGTCATGCCAAAGAGGGAGGCCAAGAAGAGGATCTCCATGGCATCCTCCTCGGCCCCGTGTTTCTGTTTCTCCCCCTGGTTCGCCCTCCATGTACTCCTCGCAGCCTTTGTATCCCGAGCTGGAACCTCTCACCTCCTCCACCCCACCTACCTTCCGGTTCGAATTTCTGGTCATCACTGATAGCTCGTCAGGATCTCTTTCGCGATTTCCCGCAGCTCCACCAAATTCCCTAGCCAACGGGCCTTCTCTTGCACCGGAAGCTTGCTCCTCCCAGCCACCCTTGGGGGCGCCACCCTTTCTCCAAAATGCCCGAAACGGTACGTACTCATCTATCGACTTCATCCCTGATTCCCAGCTGAAATATAGTCTGGCCATCCTCTATGGGCTGGTCTTTGAGCTCTGGCAGGGATTGGAGGACCTCCAATTCTGACTGCAGCTTCTGGATGGGAAGACTTCAACCCTCCTTCAGATCTTGTCCACCTTCCAGGAATCTTTCCACTCCACTCCAAAAGCTGCGGCATCAACAGAGGTTCCCCATGTAGAGGGCGTCGATAGGAATGAACAGGTGCAATAGCCAGAAGGGGACGTCATGGTGCAGGTCAAGCACGGGGACATGGAGGCTGCAACAACTATGGGCATCCATGCGCACAGTCCACCTAGAGATACCCTGCCAGCTGCCTACCTGGACGAGGGAAACTTGGAAGCTGATATGAAACTGGAAGGCAAAGGGATTCCCATTGAAGAGGAACCTTGGGACGCGGCCTATCAAGCCACCTAGCCAGGTTATTCGCCAAGTGTCTGACCCCACCGAGGATTTGTTCTTTTTACTAGTTTATTTTCATAGTTGTATCCTAGTCAGATTAGTCCCGGTTATCTAAGACTGTCAGACTGCAAAATGCTAGACTTACCCAGCTGGATGAACTGGTTTCCCCTCTCTTGGGGCAGTTCGTTAACTACAACATGGTTGTTTTCAAGTTTCTGTAACTCTGGACTGGTTTTTTGTAGGCCCTTTTTATATAAAATCTCTTACTTACAAAAAAAAAAATATCTACAAGTGATTGAGCTAACCAAAGGATATCTAAGCCGAATTTTAGAGGGAAGGTGAAGTAAAGAAGGCCAAAATTCAAGGGAGAATAAATTCTTTTGATGATGTTTTCTAAGGTATGTTATTTACAGGTCATCTCACCATTTTCGCAATAACTTTTTTCTAGAAAGATTCAGAACGTGAAATTGGGAGACCATTGAGGAAGCATATCCAAATAGTTGTGATACAAATTTCATCTTGTGGGTCGTTGCATTTGTGGAGTTACACTCCGTGAAAAATAGGGTTTGTGGCTAGTCTTGAAACTAGTCTAAAACAAGTGTTTCGGGTAAAAACGTCATAAATTTTTCATAACATATCCAAATTTAGTAAGATAGAATGTGTTGGTTAGAGTGCAGTCTTTAGTATTCTGTGTACAATTTTCAGATCCATACAAAGAATATTATGTGCGGGGCACGCTCTACAAGTTTGCTCTCTAGAATAAGCCAGAATTCAACAAGGTATGCCATTTTTTCTATAACTCCTTTTCTGAGAGGTTCCCAGTAGTGACACCTGGAGGAATTGAATAAAAGACATTGAAGAACATTGTGTACCATTTTTAGATCTTTATTCATTATAGGTACATAGTTATGATTATTTCAAGTTAGGGTTTTTGACTAATCCAAAATTAGTCATGTGATACTAAAGTAAAGTTTGATGAAAATGCTAGTCTCTTGTTGTTAAAGTTAAGGAAGGTTTGCAGGTATGTGATATTATACACCAGGTCTATTACAAATTTACAAATCATATTTGGATGATGAAATTGATGAGGACTTTTGGTTGAAGTACATGGTTGAGACAAGTAGTTGATGAGTTGGCACATACATGAGGTGTATAGTTGATGATGTTGGTACATTTTGATTAGTCATAGTTGATTAGTAGTTGACACATGATTGGTACATACTTGGTACATGGTTGGATGCACTTGTTTATGGTACAGGCTGATTACAGGTTGGTGCATGGTTGATGCACTTGTTTATGGTACAGGTTGATTACAGGTTTTTTGGTACAGGTTGGTGCATGGTTGATGCACTTGTTTATGGTACATGTTGATTACAGGTTGAGGTATAGGTTGATGCATGGTTGATGCATGGTTCAGGTTATTGGTACATTTTGTTTGGTGCACGTTGATTGGTATAGGTTTATAACAGTATATCTCACAATGATAGTGTGACAGTGGTTCCATCATTCTACTACTATGCTAGGGCAGTTGGATAGGGAAAGGATAGGTGGTTGTAACCACCTTCCGATTGTAGATGGAGGACTTAGGGGGTTGTAGCATCCTTCTGGTTGTAGCTAGAGAATTGGGGAGTTGGAGCTTCCCTCAGGCTGTAGCTTGAGAAACTAGAGGGTTGGAGCCTCCTTCCAGTTGCAGTTGGAAAACAAAGGAAGTTGTTGCTTCCAATGAATGTAATTCTTCATGACATATAAGAAAAACTATTATGTGGTTTTCTCTCGCTTTGGGTTTCCACGTAAAAACATTGGTGTACTTTGTATGTGTATGATTTTGCATTTCTTCATTTTTTATCTACTTTGCAATTATTGGATGATAATGCTACATTTATATAACACTTGCATTATATGGTTAAAAATGACTAAATTGCTCTATTATTGATTCACCCCTCCTCTCAGTAATCCAACAGTTGTAACATCGATCACACATTTCACTAACACTTAGAAGATTGTGTTTTAATCCTTCAACAAAAGATTGTGTTTTAACCCTTCAACATACAAGACATTTTGTGTTTTAGTCTTTCCATCATCAAGACTAATGATACATTTTCCAACTATCCTTGTAGAAGCATTATCCCCAATGGTAACACTACCTCATTTTTCTTCATTTAGATTTGTTGACTACCTATTCAACTAGGGGGTCAACTCCATGTGCCATGACGATATGCATCATCAGATGCAAATATGTTGAAGACAGTATTGGTTCTACTTGGGCATTTTCTGCCTCCAACACAAAATTTTGTAAACGAAATTTCCGCACCCCTACGTGGGTTAATAATGTAATAAGTCTGCATGGATCATATTTAGATCAGGCACCTTGGGATTTTTTCATTGGGAGAGTTCTTTTCATCGAGGGTTTTTTATCCTCAGGTTGTCAACTGGGTTTTCAACCTGGTTGATTTCCCACGAGTTTTTCCCTCTCACTTGCAATAATTCCTCCAAAGTGGTGAATGGTGTTCTAATGGTCCCATCCTTTGGTAGTTATTGTTTAGGAATGATGTAAATGACCATGTTAGACATTGTAGAAATTTTTGTGGAATTTCGTCGAGTCTAGATAGTCTTTTTTTTATTAATTAAACTTAATTAATTTTCCCAAGGTTGGAATTTTAATTATTTAATTAATTGAATGTTTTTGAGTAATTATTGTAAAAAACTAGGTCTTTGGGCTTTTGATAGGGGTATTTTTGCTCAAATAAAATGGTAAGGCACCCCCTACACCCATAGACCAAGTTTCAGCTCAGTCGGACAAGTTTTTCTATGCATTTGTCCACCCGGAGTCAGAGTCAGTTAAAACAACAATTTTAATTGCTAAGTGACATTGCCGAAATGTCAAAATTTTGTAATTTTTGAGTTATTGGGTAAATGTTGAGATGGTAAAAAACAAGAAAAGACCTCCCTAACCTAACCAACCCATCTTACCACTTTCTTACACCCCCTAACTCACCCCCTCTATATTTGCCTCACGCCCCTATGGGGAAAATACACCCCCCTCACAACCAAAACCTTAGAAGTGTGATTTGATTTGTTATCTGGGCCCCTCCCATGTGAGGTGCACCCCTACTAGCCTCACACCTCATCCTTTAATGGACCCCACACTCCAACTCACCCATCCAAGTCATGATCCAAACTAAAACCCTAAATGTGGTGCGGCCCCTTCCATTGGGATTCACTCTTTGGCTTGGGAAGCAACACTTGGAGCTCATCCAAGTGCCTTCACCTTGCCTCTTGAACTATAAAAGGAGCCCTATTCCTCTCATTCACTCACCATTCTTTGAGCTAACGTTATGCTACAGGATTTTCACCCCATCCTTCTTGCTCTTGCCATCTCACATTCACTCATTTCTCTCTTGAGAGCATTGGAGAAATTTGTTGCTGCAAGGCTCTCTCATTTTGGATCTAATAAGAAAATCTTTGGAGGATTTGCAGTAATCTAGAATATTCAGATTTTCTCTTTCATATGAGGTGATATTGTTATGTTTTGCATTGTGTTGGGTTTGGACTAGTTTCTCGAGCAAAGCAGTTTGTTTGAGTAGATCTTTCAATATTAGTGTTGTTGATATATATATGTAGGATAGTTGATATTGTGAAGTATTTCATTTTATTAGCTTATTATATCATGTTATTCTACTCCTATACCTCATGTTTTGCTTGAGTTGTGCATATTTGCCTCTAGGGTGTTGATTGGAATAGTCTCAACAAGGGGTTTTCAGTCAAGACTTTCTTACACTTCTTGCTTCTCTTTTGGATCTGATTTATTTTCAGTTCATATTCATCATATTGCTGTAGCTAACACATCATAGATAGGTCAAAATAATTTACATTTTACTTGGAGATTTCATGTGAAAATTTTCTGTGTAAAAATAGAAAATTTTCTTGACATTTTTGTGTTGTGCAGCATTTCCAACAAGCTTTTGCTTGCTGGTTTTTGCAAATTCTTACCAGGAACAAGGGGAAACGATGTCGAAATTCACTCTCACAACATCCCCAAGATGATCCATAAGTTGAGTAACGAATCTCTCTCATTTCTCTTTGTATCTAGCATTGTTGCAAGCCCCCGAGAAGTTCCCTTGAGGCTTGCCTTCTCTTGTTATTATTTCAGCTTGTTTATTTCTTTCTTTTCAAGTTTGTACATTCCCTACACCTTGGGAGAGTGATTGGCTCAGCCAACCCCCCAATATCGTTGGGCTAGTTTAGATTTCTTTCAAGCTTTCTTTTATTTGCTTTGCCCCACTTGTCCACAAGACAAGGTAGTGTGGCCACATAATAATAATAATAATCATAACATTGTTTATTGTCTTTTAACCCTCTTTGGCCAACAATGGTAGGCTTGCCTCCACCTTGGCCATTGTGAGTGGTTTGTTGCAATAATTTTCATTTTGTGTTTATGCTTAACTAAAGTTGCCTACACCTTGGGAGAGTAATCCCCAAATCGTAAGGCTAGATGGTAGTGATGTTGTGATGATTTACATGTTCACAAGGTTTAAAATTTATCTAGAATAGTCATCACATATCTATCATATATCTTTTTCATGCTTTAGTTATCGGGTATTTCTTTCACATGTGTTCTATAATGTTGTGTTTCATGGTTTAAAATGTCTTGAAGTAATCTTTAGTTGTGCTCTCACTCATCTTTTAAGGCATTTTTCCATTTATCTATCTCAAGCATATGTGAACCATTTAAATGGTTTAGGATCTAGTTTCTTTCATTTTGCCAAGCATTTCCATTTTCAGCAAGTCTTTTCATGGGATGTCATATGTGGATAAGTGAATGAATATAAGTTATTTCTTGGTATCAATTGGAAAGTTGTTCTTGCCTTTACTTTATTTTCTGCAAAGTTTTGTGTTATGAATGGTGAATGACATGGCTATGTTAATGGTGTACATATTTTAAGCTTTTCATTCACGTTGTTCATGATTTTATGGTTTTAAGTTTTACATTTTGCAACACTTCATAACAATCACTTTCAGTTTCGGTTTTGGGTATAAATCACACGTTTTGGGCACTTAAAACTCTCATAAAACACTCCAAACACACCTAAATACTTACCTGCAAGTCATAATAACTTTTTAGACAACTTAGGATAACCTAATTCCACCATCTTCACCATCCAAAAAGGGTTTGAGGAAAACAACGGAGGGTAGTGGCGGGAGACCATCCCATGGCGCTCCAGGTGGGTGTCCTCTCTGGGAAGTACTCTTACTGTCAGGGATGACCGTGGAAGCTAGGGTGGGCCTCGTTGCCTTACTATCTTGAGCACCCGACAACTATTTGGCAACAGGAGGAGGAGGTTTAAGGTTCCACACTTAGTTAGGGGGAAGGAAAAATAAAATTTACTTAATCTTTAAGAAACTCCTAACCACTTAGTTTCCTAGACAATCCATGTGCTTGGGTATCTTTNTGGGTGTCCTCTCCGGGAAGTACTCTTATTGTCAGGGATGACCGTGGAAGCTAGGGTGGGCCTCGTTGCCTTACTATCTTGAGCACCCGACAACTATTTGGCAACAGGAGGAGGAGGTTTAAGGTTCCACACTTAGTTGGGGGGAAGGAAAAATAAAATTTACTTAATCTTTAAGAAACTCCTAACCACTTAGTTTCCTAGACAATCCATGTGCTTGGGTATCTTTAGATGAATGTTTAGGAACTCATATTGCAAGTACTTTCATGTTTTATAAATCTTTCATGCAATCTTATGGTTTATCTATCTAAGTGTTTAATTTTTCATGAGCATTGAAGTTTTCAAATATATACATCTTTGTTTAATGCTTTGTGGTGTGATTCTTGAAGAAGTTGGGTATCCCTTTGGGGAGGCATCATCTTCTTGAATCTTGAGTGTTTTAGTGGTTGCCATTGAAAAGCAATCCAATAGAGTAAGTGCTATTGGGACATGCTTGGCTTTATGTGATTGATCTTGATTTTGATTATCTTTAAGCTTTCAAATTTTAGCATCATTACTTATCTTGTTTATTTATATCTTGTGTATATCTTGTATCTTTGTAACATTTATCTTTCATTGTGTAAGTAGTTGTAATATTTATTTGTGGGATAGTTCTAATATCTTTTACTTGTAATATTTTTGTAATTGAACCTCCATCAAAACTTAGTTGACCCCTTGCCCAACCTTTAGGCACTAGTCTTAGTTGACTTAGGGAAGGGTTTGTTTGTCATAATCAATCTTGCACTTTGCATTTGTTGCCTTAGCATCATAAGCTAGTATTCCCCCAAACCTTTTAACAAATTAAAACCAACTCCTAGAACTTCAAAGTTAAATCATATCTAGTAACTAGGGTCTACCCCCCTTGGCTTCCCTAGGAGTAAGCCTAGAAGGAAGAGGTTTTAGTCAAGGTGACAGTGTGGAATGTGAACCTAGGCATTGTGCCTCTAAGGACACACTAAGTGAGCTAGACTTTGCTCACGTTTGCAAGTGTGTATTAGGACGACAACATCTTTGGTGCCATTGTCGGGGACAAGTCATTTATCCTTGGTCAAAACGACTTAACTTAATTTTTTAAGAACCAAGTGATAAAAAAATTTTCCCCTTAAAATTCATTGAACTTTTATTAGTTGATTTTGTGTGTTTCATTTCCAAGTGGCAACTCCATTGAAAAAACCTGTCAAGTATACTACTAGGAGCACTTCACAAGGAGTGATTTATTCTTTTCCTAAACCTAAAAAGGTTTATAGGAGGAGGCTAAATCGCCTTGCTCCTAGAAGGCTACTTGAAATTCTTGGGGAAAAAGCACTCATTGATATCCAATACTTGTTCCAAAACAATAATCAACCAATTGTTAATAATCCCACTAATAATCCTAACTTAACCATGAGTATCTTTTTGAGACCTTTGAACTTTGCAGCAATCCAAGGTTCCCCTCATGCAGTTCCTGAGAAGGCTATTGATAAGTTTCCTACCTTTCAGGGGAACAATGCTATAAGTGCCAATTCCCACATCCTCAACTTTCGAATGTGTGTGGAAAGATATTGTAGGGGTCATGATGAAGAAGATGTAAAGATGACTTTGTTTGTGTATTCACTTGAAGGTGATGTTGCTTAATGGTTTACTGATTTTTCCACAGCTAAGTTTAGCACCCTTGATGAAATATTGAATGAGT
>JASDQU010306919.1:95848-108202 GCA_032191745.1 Picea mariana | reverse complement strand
AGTACCGCAAAGACAATGGAATCAATAATTAGCACATGGTTCCATGCACCCCTTAGAAGCAATAATTAGCACAATAATTAGCACATAGTTCCATGCACCCCTTAGAAAAATGGTGTGACTGAGAGGAGGAACAAAGGAACAAATCCATAGTAGTGTGTGTTAGAAGCATGCTCAAATGTAAGAATCTCCCAAATAGTTTGTGTGTTGAAGTTGTAAGTACAAATGTATATTTACATAATAGTTTGTGTGTTGAAGTTGTAAGTACAAATGTATATTTACAAAATAGAAGTCGAACCAATTGTTTAGCTCATAAAACTCTTTAAGAAACATTCAATGAATATAAACTAGTTGTTAATCATATGAGAGTTTTTGACACTAAAACAATTTCCCACATCCTAAAGGAAAATAGAAGGAAATTTGATACAAAATCAGTCAAATGTATTTTCATTGTTTACTATGTTGACCATAAAGCTTAAAAAATGTATGATCCCATTATCCATAAATTCTTTGCAAATAGGGATCTTATATTTAATGAGTATGCAGATGATGACAGTCAAGATGTATGGAAACTTATTGAAGAAGGCATTGAAAGTGGAAAAGTAGAAGAAAGTGAAGATCAACAAGATGATATTGAATCTCAAAGTGGTATTAATGTTATAAAAATAAGTGGTACACCAAGAAAGAGTAATCAAGATACAAATAGGGTATAAATATTATGATTTGATATCTCAAGTCATGAGTGTCAAAAAACCTTTAAATTTTGAGAAAACAAAGGATCAGAAAGAATGGATGAATTCTATGGGTGTCCGTAAGAAGTTGATGGAAATAAAGTGGCAATGGGGTGTGAAGGAATGATCCTATAGCCTCAATGCTCACTCAACCACCATACACACTTTCCAACTCATATTTTTTTCTTAGGAACACCTGTGTGTTCCTAAGAAAAACATTCTCTAGAATGTGCATGCATTCCTAACTATAAGTGTGCATGTAAAGATCCAAAAGCTTAAATTATCATAAAATAACATAAGTACACACCATGTACAGAACATGAGCATGGAGCACAAGTCCAATATAGATTAGTTACACAATAACTCCTTAAATAATAGGGGAACTATTCCACACACACACACACACACACACACACACATATATTCACACTTGCACATGAGGCCACTTTACTATTAGACCGACCATATTGCATATACATTTACACATTATATGTACATTTAGGCCAATATATGCCCCCATTGGGGTCATATCATATACATTTATCCCTATATATGCTCCCCTTGGGTCATAACATAGTACCCTGCTTCAAAAATATTTGTCCTCAAATCTTTGCAATTAAAGGCTTCACATGTGATGAAACCGAGTAATATGATTTTCTTATGTTCCTACATTCTTCATTCCATTGTTTATGATATATATATCCAAAATCAATTATTTTTGGTCTTAATCCTTGGTGTCTAGTTGTTGCAAAATTTTCCTTCCTTTGATTCCATGTATTTTTGTTGCAACTTCTCCAATTTGTAGTGGTTGTTGGTCTCTAACAATAACTTGTTGAAGAGTGATTTTGTGAGGCCTTGTTCCATGAATATGAACAAGTATTCCATATTCTTTCTTTATAATATTGATATTGACCTTCTTGTCTTCCTTAAAATGTTTTCTGGTAATGAGGGTGTCAATATGGTTCCACTGATTGAGATTTTATGAGCAGAACAAAATGAATACAAATTATTATCAAAATATGCTTAACACAAAATAACAGATATACAATAAAACTGGTTTCTATTCAATAAGGAAATAAGCTGAAATTGTAAAATGTAGCGAAAAACAAGCTTGCTAGAATGGTCGTGGCTTATCTTTGAGAAGAGATGTGATGGTTGTGCTCATTTGTGACGTAGCCCCCCTTGCCACAACAAGTTCTGCGCGACCTCCCGTTCTTAGGATCATTGCTTATCCTCCCCTTAAGTCGAATTGACTCTTTGATTTCTTGTAGAAATCTCTAACATGCATTGGTGTGCATCCACATGTCCTTATGGGTTACACCTATGCAAACAAGCACTAAGCGCCAACTCTCTTCCTCGTGATAGCGGATATGACCACAACCTTTACCCAAATGGATATTTCGGCTTTCGCTACTTCATGATTCCATATGTGAGCCCCCCTTGACTCAACAATTCACAAAACCCGAAAAGGCCAACGGGATTTGATTCCTTCGTTGACTTTTCTCTAATGTGACCTCTGACTATGAGTTGGGGTTCATTATTTTCGGCAACCGATATTTCGCGTATTGACATTTTTCTATGCAACGAATCCTTTCGCTGACCTCTGAAACCACGACAACCCCTTGCCACAGGTCAACGGTTCTCCGCTACTCACAATATGATGGTCCTAGTTATTTTGGGACTTTGTGAATCAGGAGTTCATGACTCTCGACTCCGAGTCAGAACCCTCTCCACTTCCCGATTTCTGAAGACAGTGAAATTCAATGACGTGAGATCAATGACCCTCGTTGATCTGAATCCAACAACCACTATTCCTCCTGATCTTATGAGTGATGAGAAACATTTGATCTAAATCTCTCCATTGGCCTACAAGATCCAACGATCCATGACAAATCGACTCTTCTCCTTGAGGTGACTCCTCCGTCTGTTATAGCTTTTGATATTTCTCTGCTAAACGCTCTAGCGTCAACTCTTCCAAGATTCCTTCCTATTGAGTAAATTCACCACTCACCTTCCCTTGAACTCTTCAAGGTTCTTTCCCTTGTAAGATTTATGTCGTAACCTCATGGCTTCCCTTAGGGCTCTTGCACACATTCCTTGCGGCATTCAAAAATAACCTCTGGTTATTTGATCCTTCGACTCTGTGCACTATTTGCAACAAAAGTCCCTCAACCTTCCTCCTCAGTTGATAAAGTCTAAGACTTCAATCTACCTACGTACGCCCTGCACGAATTTGTGCTATCTCTGAACTTCCACTGGTATGAGGAAAATGGTATCTTTCCTGATCTTTCTGAGATAAAAATTGGAACTTCGTCGACGCACACCTTGCGGATGTTCACTGTACTCTTTGCAGGATTTCTCAGGAACTCATTCTTCTCTCCTCACAGATTTCATATATTCAACATGAATTCAAGAGCATTTATACACACACAACATTGAAATAAATGCATAACAGAGGAACAAAAAACTATAAACATACCATTCAATAGATGTAAACAGTAAGCATAATAACACCATGAAATTGAGTCAAATAATTCATATATTAACTCAAGTGTTCCTTTACATGGATTCTTCTCTATGTTCTTTCTCTCTACAAATCTACAACTTACAGAAATTCTGAATAATCCACAATTGGGAATGATACAATGATACAAGCAAGGGTGTATTTTATGAGTCCCCCCCGTACAACTCTAATCTATCTAATCAGACTTAAAAGATACCTACTTTACATTCAATACAAATAAATTCCTTCATATCCGACAGATGAGAGAAATGCTCAAGATTTGTTTACAATCTCCAAAACATAAATGTAAATACGCTCCCCTAGCTATTACATTAATGTCTCCTTATTTAAATTTAAAACATTTTCAAAATATGCGTTGGTGTGTTTCCAACTGTCTTTGCCTTCGCACTTGCTTTGGTGGTTGCTTACGATGCTCCTACATCATACTCCTCTAGCTAGAAAATTCATGAACTCATGTTCATGAGTTGATGCAACATCTATCCATGTCTTTGTATATATTCTTCTCTCTCCCAACTGACATCTTCAATCGGACATCTTTTCCATTTGACCAAATATTAAAAGTATGTTTCCCTTCGGGTTTTCTTCCCGATTCTCCGATCAATAATCTTTTCCATATGTGGCCTTTCAACTACAGGAATTTGTTTAACCCACTAAACTTCATTCTAATTCTCTTATTGTCTTGTTTCATCATCCCTGTAAGGATACGAATCTACTATGTTGAATATGGGTGATATTCCTACCCCATCTGGTAATCCAATCTCATAAGCGTTTACCTCAAACTTTCTTATGATTTTACACGACCCAATTTTCTTCATCTTCATCTTGTTGTATGTTCTCCTTGGGAACCTTTCTTTTATAAGATACGCCAAAACCAAATCGCCTACTTCAAACTGAAGTTTGCTTTTGTGTTGATCTGCTTTGCGCTTATATTCCTGATTTGAATTTTTCAACCGCTCCTTGATTTTTCGGTCGAGATCCTGCATTCCTGCTACAAAATCCTTTTCATTAACACTTCTGAATTCACTCTTCTCTAAGTATCTTAACTTAGATACTCCTCTTGGTTGCATTCCATACATTATCTGGAATGGGATTTGTCCTGTACTCCCATTTGGTGAATTGTTATATGCAAATTCTTCTTACAGCAGAATCCGATCCCACTAACTGTGATGTTCAACCACCAAACTCCTTAATAAATCTCCCAAGCTTTGATTTACTACCTTATTCTACCCATTCGTCTGAGGGTGATATGCTGAGCTAAAATATAAATTAGTCCCCCAAATTTTCCATAGGTTCTTCCAAAAATGACTAACAAATTTGGTATCCTTGTCTGATACAATATTCTTGGGTAAGCCGCGAAGTCTAACAACTTATTTGAAAAACAGGTTTGCAATGTGAGTTGGATCACTAGTTTTCTGACATGGAATGAAATGTGCCATTTTGAAAAATCTATCGACTACCACAAAGATTGAGTCACACACTCTTTGTGTCCTTGGCATTCCTAACACAAAATCCATACTTACCGCATCCCATGGCCTCTCTGGTACTGGCAATGGCTGATACAACCCTGTATTTTGTCTCTTTCCCTTCGCGTGATGGAAAATTCTACACTTGTTCACGAACTTCTTGACATTTGTCCTCATTCCTGGCCAATAATATGAGCCATTTAGCTGCACAAAAGTCTTATCATGACTGAAATGTACAACCAATCCTCCACTATGCCTTTCCTTCATAAGGTTCTCTCTCATAGAACTCTTCGAAATACACAACTGAATACCCCTGAACAACAGTCCATCTTGAATGATATATTCAGTCCATTGGCTTCTATATCTGAGAACTGGATTCTCACATGCTTCATAGGCTTCTTTGAAATCTGCATCATCTCTGTACATTTCCTTGAGGTTATCAAAATGTAATTTCTTTACTCTGAACACCTGCAGAATCAAACATTTCCTTCTCAAAGCATCAACAACTTTGTTAGCAGTTCCGGAAATGTGTTTTATGACAAAAGTAAAATTCTGCATGTATTCAACCCATTTTGCATGCTTTTGGTTCAATTTTTCCTGTTAGGTTACGAATTGTAAAGCATGGTTGTCTCTATACAATACAAACTCTTTCAGAACCAAGTAATGCCTCTGTTTCCTCAACGCATGTATGACTGCATAAAATTCCTTGTCATACGTGGAATATTTAAGCTTTGCATCGTTCATTTTTTCACCGAAGTATGAAATCTTCCTGTTGTCTTGGCTTAAGACCGCTCCAATTATGAATCCACTAGCATCACATATCACTTGGAATGTCTTACTGAAATCTGGCAAAACCAGAACTAGCTGTCCAATTATCTTCTCTTTCAGCAACTTGATACTCTTCTTTGTTTCCTCTGTCCAATGAAAAGATTTGTGTCTTATCTTGACTGTGTCCATCATTGGTGCACATATCTCACTGAAATTTCTAATAATTTTTCTGTAAAAACTAGCCAATCCATGGAAGCTTCGATCTTCAAAGATACTTTTCGACGATGGCCAATCTCTGATTTCCTCTACTTTCTCAGGATCCATTTTCAACTCGTTTGAAGAGATCACAAAACCCAAATAAATGAGTTATGTCTTCATGAAATACGACTTCTTCAAATTAATCAGCAATTTCTCTTGCTGTAATCTCCTCATCACTGTAGCTAAATGATTCATATTTTCTTCTTTAGTCTTACTGAAGATCAGTATATCATCAAGATATATGATTACAAACTTTCCTATGAAATCTTTCAAGACTTCGTTCATCAGCCTCATAAAAGTACTAGGTGCATTCTTCAAACCAAACATCATGACAAGCCATTCATATAGTCCTTCATTTTTTTTGAATGTTGTCTTCCATTCATCACCTTCCCTCATTCTAATCTGATGATACCCGCTTTTCAAATCAATGTTTGATAAAAACTTTGCTCCACTCAGGAAATCCATCAAGTCATCCATCCTAGGTAAAGGAAATCTATACCTGATGGTGATTTTGTTTATGGCTCTTGAGTCTGTACACATTATCTAGCCACCATCTTTCTTTGGGCTTAACACTATAGTTACAATGCATCGACTCAAGATTTCTCTAACCAATCCTTTGTCCATCAAATCCTAGACTTGTCTTTTGACTTCCTCATTTTCTCGTGGCGTCAATATGTACGCTGCCTTGTTTGGCAAACTTGCTCTAGGTATAAGATCAATATGATAACTTATGCTCCTAATGGGCGAAAACGAACAAGGTAATTCATTCACCACTATATCAGCAAAATCCTCTAGCAGTTCTTGAATTTCCTCAAGTAGATCATCTATCTCGGTACTGGTCAAAATGGCTCTAAGATTTCTTACCATGGAAAAATTCATTTCTTCATCTTTCTTGACTTCATCAAGAAGCTCCTTCCCACTCATGAGAAGTATTGTATTGTTGTCTTTTGTTTTCACCTCCTTGTCTCTAATTAGCAGTAGCATATGCGTTCTACCATTCGTTTCCAAGGTGTATGTGTTCCTTCTCCCATCATGAACAACATTTTTGTCATATTTCCACGGTCTCCCCAACAAATGATGATAGACATCCACGGTAATAAAATCACATACAATTTCATCCTTATATCCCCCTATCTTAAATTCAACTAAGCATTGTTTAGTGACAATTACCTGATGTCCCTTTTGCAACCACAAAACCTTGTATGGGCTCAGATGTGCAACTGTCTCCAGCTCCAACTTCTCCACCATTTCTGTGGTTACTAGGTTATCTGTGCTTCCATTGTTTACTATTACCTTGCATACCATGTCCTTGGTATTGCAAGTAGTTCTGAACAAATAGTTTCTTTGGACTGGATTCTCTATCTCTTTCTCTGGTTCCAAGAGAATTTTTCTCATCATTAAGGATCTTTCGACTTCTGCATCTTCTACCTCAACATTTTGCTTCTGTGCTTATGAAATGTGAGCTTCACCTCCATCCTTTTTTCTATCAAGGAATTCAAAGGATTTATGTCTGATATTTCCAAAGACAAAACATTTTATCTCACCTCCTCTACCTTTTCCTTTTCCTCTTACTCGCGGAGAAGTGTTATTGTCGGCATACTATCTCCCCTATGAACTTCCACCTCTTTTAGGGTGAGTACGAGGTTTCTTTTCTTCCTCCTTCAGCTTCTGAGTTCTATTCTAGGCGATTGCTTTTCCTTTGCTCTGACTTCAACCTCAGCCTCTTAGACCTTACTTTCGAGCTAATTTCTCTTCAGCCTTCAGAGCCATTTGATAAGCATCTTCCACATTTCTAATTGTCATCATGCTTATTTCATCTAGAATGTCATATATTAGACCATTCATGTATCTAGAAACATTTTCATCATCACTTTCTCGATGACCTGCTTTAATGTTGAGCCTGTAAAATTCTTTAGTGTATTCCTTCACTGTCATCATCTTTTATCTCAAGCTTTGCATTCCTCGAAACATATTGATTCGGTAATCTCTAGGTATAAAATTGGCTTTGATTTTTGAAACCATTCTATCCCAGCTTTTTATTCTTTTCTATCCTTTGAAACACCTGTCAGCCTGTAGTTCATCCCACCACAATGTTGCATGCCCTTTCAGTCTAGTGATAACATGTTTAACTTTCTTATCTTCCTCGACATCCTCATAGTCGAAGTATTTATCCAGAGCCCTAAACCAATATAGCAACTCTTCAACGTCTAAGTTTCCTTCATACATCGAAATGTCCATCTTTTCTCTCACTCTGATTCTTGCAACAGCTCTAAATAGACCTTCTTCCACAGCATCTTCGACTGTGACTTTTTCTTCTCCTCCAGCCTCGTTTTCTCTTTCAACCTCACTAACATCTCCAACTTCAGTTGTCCATCTCTGTGTTGTCTCCATAGCATCTAGTCGAGCTCATAGTTCTCTCATCTCCCTTTCCATGGATGGATCAGGCATAGCTCTTTCTATCCTTCTTGGCGACATTGTTCAAATGTGTCCCTCATAGAATCTAAATCACAACTTGCCTTCTATCTCCTCTTCACCTACAGAAAAAGAAATTATTGTAGGCTCTAATACCACACTGATGCAGCCCCCCCTGCCACAATAGGTTTTGTGCGACCTCCTTGTCTTAGGATCATTTCTTATCATCCCCTTGAGTTGAATTGACTCTTTGATTTGCTGCAGAAATATCTAACATGCACTAGTGTGCATCCACAGGTCCTTATGGGCTACGCCTGTGAAAACAAGCACTAAGCACCAACTCTCTCCCTTGTGATCGCAGATATGGCCACATCCTTTACCCAAATGGGTATTTCCGCTTTCGCAACTTCACGATTCCAGATGTGAGCCCCCCTTGACTCAACAATACATGAAACCCAAAAAGGCCAACAGGGATTTTTTTCCTTCCTTGACTTTTCTCTGATGTGACCTCTAACTATGAGCTAGGACCCAGTCTTTTCGACAACTGAGATTTCATGTATCGACATTTTGATATGCAATGAATCCTTTCATTAACCTACAAACCCATGACAACCCCTTGCCATAGGTCAACGACTCTCTGCTACTAGCGATCTTATGGTCCTAGTTCTTTCAGGACTTCGTGAATCGGGAGTTCACATCTCTCGACTCCGAGTTATAACCCTCTCCACTTCCTGAATTCCAAAGACGATGAAATTCAAGGATGTGAGATCAACAAACCTCGTTGATCCGAATCAAATAGCCACTATTCCTCCTAAGCTTATGAGTGATGAGAAACATTCGACCTAAATCTCTCCATTGGCCTGCAAGATCCAACGGTCCACGACAAATCAACTCTTCTCCTTGAGGTGACTCTTCTGCTTGTTCTAGATTTTGATATTCCTCCATTGAACACTCCGGCGTCAACTCTTTCGAGATTCCTTCCTATTGAGTAACTCCACCACTCACCTTTCCTTAAACTCTTCAAGGTTCTTTCCTTCCTAATATTTTTGTCGTAACGTTAGGGGTTTCCTTAGGGCTCTTGCACACATTCCTTGAGACATTCAAAAATAGCCTCTCGTTATTTGATCGTTCGATTCTGTGAACTCCTTGCAACAACAATCCCTCAACCTTCCTGCTCGATTGATAAAGTCTAATACTTCAATCTACCTGCACATGCCTTGCATGAATCTTTGATATCTCTGCACTTCTTCTGGTATGAGGACAACGATATCTCTCCTGAGCTTTCTGAGATAAAACTCAGAACTTTGTCGATGCACACCTTGCGAACGTTCACTGCACTCTTTGCAAGATTTATCAGGAAGAGAAACAATTGAAACTCATTCTTCTCTCCTCACAAATTTAATATATTCAACATGAATTCAAGAGAATTCTTACATACACAACATTGAAATAAATTCATAAAAGAGGAACAAAACACTGTAAACATACCATTCAATAGATGTAAACAGTAAGCTTAATAACACCATGAACTTGAGTCAAAGCATTCATATATTAACTCAAGTGTTCATGTACATGGATTATTCTTTGTTTTCTTGCTCTCTACAGCTCTACAGCTTACATAAATTTTGAATAATCCACAACTGGGAATGATACAATGATACAAGCGAGGGTGTCTTTTATGAGTTCCCCTCCCTACAACTCTAAGCTATCTAATCAGAATTAAAAGCTACCTACTTTACATTCAATACATATAAATGCTTTCATATTTGACAGATGAGAGAAATGCTCAAGATCTGTTTAAAATATCCAAAACATAAATGTAAATACGCTCCCCTAGCTATTACATTAATGTCTCCTTATTTAAATTTAAAACATTTTCAAAATGTGCGCTGGCGCATTTCCAACTGTCTTTGCCTTCACTCTTGCTTTGTTGGCTGCTTATGATGATCCTGCATCAATTCACCAGAAGATGATTCCAATGAGGTTCTCAAGGCCTTTTTTACAATAAAAAGGAATTTCAAAAACCCTATACATCCAAAAACCTGACCCCGGGAGATGAAGTGCCAAAACTCATGTGGGCCCTATTTGGGTAAGTTAGTACATCAACTTCCCGTGGTCGTAACTTTTGCATACGATCTTTGTTTTATGTGCAGGATAATCTGTTTGAAAGGTATATTTGAGGACTACACATGTTTCTAATGGTGATCCCAACACATCTTGACTACGATATCCCTAAGAATGTTGTTTAGGGCCTCAAAACAACCCTCGAAGTCATGAACCCGAAAACTTGGAAAAAATTGTTGAAATGGAAAACTGCCAAAATGAGCCAGTTGGAATAAGTGGGAGGCCAGAGACATCCATATGGATCAATCCTCCTCGCTTAGGAATCAATTTTATCCATTGCGTTGATTTCTCCCATTATATGAGGAAATTTCTACTAAATTTAGCCCCAGGTGAGCCACTTGCCTTGGTGCAGGAGTTGCCCTACTTTGACAACTCGATAAAGATGGATACTTTGTTGGAAAGTTCCTTTGACCTGTTTGTCCATAATATGATCATTGGATGTCTTTTGTATGTAGTCGGAGTTGAGTTCTATTGGTGTTAGTTGTTATACTATCTCTAAGGTGTCCAATAATGGTGGGAAATAAGGTCGAAGGAGATCCACATTGAACAATGGGTGCATGGAAAGGAAAGGAGGAATGTTGATCCTTGGTGATGGTGTATGGACTGTAACATAGTGGGGGAATATTTTGATGGGTTCCGGTAAGGTTTTCTTTCTACAAATTTAACCAAAATTTGTCTCCCACCAAAACATTATGTGGCACCCAGTGTTGATCATGGCATTGTTGTTACTTGTCACTAAACTTTTGTAGGATGTCCTTAACCTATTAGTGGATGTGATGGATCCTCTCAATGAACTAGGTGGCTTTGTCAGCTTTAGTTGGAGCATGAGATGAGTCGATTGAGGTGGCTGGAAGGGGTAGTGAAACATCTATGGGACCCAATGGTTGGAATCCCAACCCCACCTGAAAGGGTCTATGGCCAGTTGAGCTATGCAGGGCTCGTTTGTAGCTATGTTGGACATAGGGAATAATATCATCCCATGTTCAAGGGTGCTTGGAATTATACATGCATAGGATATGCATGATAATTGTATTTAAAACCTCAGTTTGGTCATCTGTGTGGGGGTGGAAGGTTGTGGATTTGTTAAGCTTGGTGTCCAGCAGGGACTTGAGGCTCGACCAAAATGTGCTGAGAAATTGACTATCCCAATCTAAGACAATGGTTTGTGGGATTTCAAGATGTACCCAGACTCATTCAAAGAATATCTTTCCAATGGCCTCTATTGTGATTCTCTTCTTGTAGGTGGCCAAAATCTCCATCTTACAAAAGCGACCGATAACCACAAAAACACAACCATTTCCTCTCTTGTTGGATGGGAGGTCCGACATGTAGTCCATGGATATGGATTCCTATGGCCTGTCAGGAGTAGGCAAAGGGGTGTACATGAAATATTTCTTAGTTGTTGGTTTGGCAATAGCATAGGCAATGCAGGACCTAATATACTTGTTGACCTCTTGTCGAAGTTTCGACCAGTATAAATGTTTCTGCAACATTTCCATTGTATTTTCAACATCGAAGTGTCCTTCCACATGACTAAAGTGGGATTCCCATATCATCTTCACCTGCTCTCTGGATGGAACACAGATATGGCCCAGATGGCACAACATCCCATCCTGAAGATGGAAATTAGTGACAATTGTGTTTGCGCCCAACATTTGGTAGGTGGTGGCGAAGTCTGGGTCTGTCTCATAGAGTTGGGGACATCCATAGGTATCATGGTCGTAAGAGTCTAAAACCATGGTTAGTTCCATGATTAGCGGTCTGCTGAGGAAATCAACGATTTGATTGGTGCTTCCTATTTTATACTTGATGTTGAGGTGGAATTACTACAAGTATGTGGACCACTTCTGATGATAGTCATTCTGCAATTTTCCTTGTGTCTACATGAATTGCAATGGCTTATGATCAGTGTGGATGAATGTCTCCTTCCCAAGAATGTAATGTATCCATTGGAGATAGTCTTTCACAAAGGAGTACATTTCTTTATCATAAGTAGGGTACGTATGGAGAACATATGATAGTGTCTCACTATGATAGTCCACGAGGTGGTCGATATCTTTTCTCATGGATTCTTCCA
>JASDQU010306919.1:41990-57067 GCA_032191745.1 Picea mariana | reverse complement strand
GGTGGGGGGGTGAGGAGGAGGGAGGGAGAAAGGGAGAGAAATATATGGATGGAGAGAGAGAGAGGGAGATAGGGAGAGAGTTGAAGAGGGGGTATATACAGAGGGAGTGGATGCGAGAGTGTGAGGCATGGTGAGGAAATTTATAGGTCTAGGTAATGATCTAAGTCTAGGTCTAGGTCTAGGTCAAGGGAATTTATTGCCTTACCATGCCTTTCCTTGCAATGTACTAGTCTTTCTAGTGTTTGAGAGTGTGGGAGGGAGAGATAGAAATACAAAGAGGGGAGGTAGAGAGTGAGTGTGTTAGAGTGTGGGAGGGAGAGAGAGGTAGACAAAGAGGGCAGGTAGAGATTGAGTATGTTAGAGTGTGGGAGGGAGAGAGAGGAATACATAGAGGGGGGATAAAAAGTGTGTGTGCGAGAGTGTGGGAGGGAGAGAGAGGCAAGGGAACTTGGTATCACTTTGTATATTGGGCACGAGGTGCCATTTGGTAAAAAATGTACAATTTAGATGTTGTTGAATATATATATATATATATATATATATATATCATGGCATGTCTTTTATGAATCTCATTGTTTCTTCATTTTATGTTAATGAATATATTAATTTCAAGGTCTTTGAATTTCAAAGTGTATGCATTTTATGTGTATTTAATCCCTTGTTTTATCTCTCTGTAATTTCCTTGGTTGAGGAGGAAATAGGTACATAAGTAACCTAAAAACCAACTTGGGGCTGGAAGCTATCCCTTCCCCAGAGAGGTCTCTCTCTCTTCAAATAAATCACTAAAAGTATTGATTTGATTTAACTCAAATGATAGATCTCTAATATAAATGAATTTATAGGGTTGGTAACAATATGAACAGAAAGTACATTGGGATATGGAGTCACTAAAGTCGAAAGTCAATAGAACTTGTTGGATACCTGGTAGATTTAAGAAAGTAATGAACAAAGGCAATATATAAAGTAATATTCTAAGCCAAATAGATATGTTGTAGACATCAATTTACAAAGAAAACAATAATTCTTCAAGGCATCTAACAAGGATGAATCTCAAAGAAAGTATAACAGAAGTACAACTCAAACTACATGCAATAGAGCATCTGATAAAGATGAGTTATGATACATATATTTCACATCAACATAGAGAAGAAACCATAAAATATCAATTGTAAAACATGAAATCAAATACTGTAGGAATCACATGCATAAAATATCACAATCACATATATCTTTGTGGTAAAAACTTAAGGACTTCTGATCCAACAATTTTTTCATTAACAACAAGGAAAAATTACAATATTTTCAATAGTATTCCTATACACACTTTCCAACCCTTTATTTTTCATGGCTTCCTAAATATATACAAAAAAAGATGTCCATAGTATCAAATTCAGATTCAACTATGATCCCACAATAGTGCTAACAGTTGCACATAATCAACATGAGATCTTTAACGAACTGCTAAAAATGAGTCAACTTGTACTCATTTAATTTAACTTCAATGATTTTGATATGAAAATAAATGAAACCCAAAATTGTGATTTCCATTACTGATGTTCATTAGAGATGAGATGGCACACTTGTTGAACCATTCAAGCTAGGTTGGAGGTGTTTTGGTCATTTTTTCACTGTTGCGCAGCAAGTCCGCTACATAATCACCACCTACACGAAAAATGCAACTGAATTGAGCAACAACAACTAGTATGTCATCTCATGTTTACTTTTGATCTTTGACTAATAGTTGACATTTTCTGAGGGTGATTTCGATCTCATGAAGATGATGTGGCTCCTTATAGTTATTTTTAATACTTATGTAAATCTCCCATTATTTCCCAAATCATCAAACTCATGAGTAATAGTGCCTCTTTGATAAAATAATTTTCTTATGTATGTGACCTTTTGCAAAAATTGAGTCAAAATGGAAAAATGACAAAAATGTGTCAAAAAAGTCTTAGTGGTTCAGTTCTTTGCTGCTTCAGCTTGCAAGTCAAAATTTCCCTTCTTTCCAATCTCCATCTACTGCAAACTTTTCTTGAGGGTCTTGTTCTCCTTCCTCAAAATGAGGTTATGTTGATAAAAACTCTGTAACTGTCTATGTAATGGTAGGGTCCTTATCACCATTGATTCATATTTTTCTATTGCAGTTCCACAGTCTCTTAGGTGTTATGAAAAATTCATTTTGAATTCCCTATCTCCCTCACTGAGTTGAAATATCACCTTTTTTCACTTCTCTGAGTTGTTTATTTAGCCTCGTAAAAGTGTGTTTTCCTTCATCATATTTCTTTTCTATTGGCTGATTATGTGATGGGATTTCCTATTGATGCTACAACTTCCTAGTTGAGGACCTTGTTAAAGGCACACTAGGCTTAGGAATCTCCTCTACCTTTGGAGTCTTCTCTATTGCTTTCCCTTTACTCCTTGTTTTGGAACTAGTTGGAGTTGATAGTGACAACCTTTATCCTATCACAGAGGTATATTTCCTTAAATATTCTTCTAGAGACTTCTTCTTCAATTCTCTATTTTCATCTTGCAACTGTGCTATGACAAAGTGATCCTTCTTCAACTGTTCTTGCAACTCAATAATTGAAGTGTCTCTGTCATCTGAGAGGGTTGGTTGCATGAAGGTTTTTGGAGTCTCACTAATTTCCTGTAATGTATGTATAACATGCATTCTCCTTATTGTAGAAATGGTGAGTGGTTTTCTAGGAGATTTCGTCACTTCTAGAGAGAATTGGAGTTTCTTCCCTTTATTTTTATCTTGCTGACTTGATACAGGATATTCAGTCTCTTTTTCCCTTAACAAAACTCTCAAGGATTGATGTTGTAGTTCTTTCTACTGATGAGGGTGCATTTCTAAAACTTTGTGGGCTTCCTAGGGAATCTACTACTATTCTTGATGAATTTAGAAAAGACTCCCCTTCTCGATTTATCTTTCTAAGTTCTTCTAATACTAACGGTTTGATCAAATAAAAATGAAAGAGGATAGCATCTCCTTACTCCTTCATTAGTTGTACTCTTTCAACCATCCTTCCTAGACTTCTGAAAAGGTAATATGGTAGATTCAAAGGCTTCTTACTAGTGAAGTGCATTAAGATCCTGATATGGTATTGGTAAACCCTATTAAATCTCCCTTCACATGTAAAAAACCTCTGGATAACCCTTAGCAAATCACTATGAATTTCCAATAAAAGCTCTCTAGGTATGGTAGCTCCAAATTTAGTAATTCGAAATTTAGGCTTCAGAAAATCATGATGGTAAGACAGATCTAACTGCATACCTTTGAACGATTGTTCTCCATGAGTAGGGATTTTTGTAGTAGTAGCAATATTATCTTCAGAAACCTACAACTGGAGGTTTCCCACCTTATCCTTAGCACCATCAAAATTATCTGCAAACTCGCTTGCCACATGTCTGTTTTACCCCTGAAGTTTTTCACAAAACCTGATGCAACCCACTTGTTGAAAGGATGCTCTGATTATTGGGTTTGCGTTTACCAAATTCAAACCCCGTGGCTCAAATCTCATGATATAACCACCCTTTACATTATTTATTCTACGTTCTGGAGTTTTCATGATGTTGGTATGTGTCAACCATGTGTAGACTATAACTATGTGCAATGATCATTAGAACAAGTGTGAAAAAATAAATTACAATTTTCAACTTGTTGTATCAAGTTAACACTTCAAATTCTGATACTTTGGATCCCGTGCCAACAAATGAAAGTAGTAACCTCTATGCAACAAATGAAAATAGTAACCTCTACGCAGTGCACAACAACGAACAGAAAAGGGACTTGTGTGTAGAAAATGAGACTAGTGTCTTTTGCTTAGCAACGAACAACAATTTCCTCTATGCCCTTTTCACAACAATGAACAACAACATGAATCTCTATGCATCAATCTTGGTCGAGAGGTTTTGAAATTGTGGATGAAGAGAAATAATTTCTTGATTCTTTCTTTACCTGGAAGGAAGATAAATTTGAAAGATAACTTCAATTAAATCATAACTTATGCCATCATACCTCGTCATACCTCCATACGCAACATTAGGATATTTTACAACAACTTTCACTGCGCAATGGTTTTCTTGATGATGCCACATGTCCTTGATAGATTTGATTTCATGAAATCATTAGAACTTTGAAAAGACTGACTACGATTGTATTGAAACAAAATCATGAACCTTTATTGACATGAAAACCCACATCTTGGCACAAAAATCATAAGTTACATGGTTAAAAAAGAAAACCCTACCCATGACAAACAAACCTATGACTCATGATTTAAGAAACAAATCATACAATGTTCTTATTTAACCCAAGACATTACTTTATCCTATAATTTTCTTCAAAACCTAACAACCTATTTTTAGGATAGTAAAATATTTATTTTATTCTAAAGTGATAATAAATAATTGTGTTATGCATTAACAAATATCTTATGGTGGAAAATATTTCTAAGTGTTAAATCCATAAGCAATTAATGGTTCTCACATATCATTGCTTGCTAATGAACCATGTATCTCTACATCATCAATAGATCATTCCTTTTGAATTATTTGCATAAATGTTGTGGATATCCATATTCTAACTTGCGACCAACAATATGAACTACCTCTTGAATTATCTCCATTTAAATCCAATGAAAAACCACCCTCAAATAGTGGTCACTTGAACATATTGTTACCTAAAAAATGGCATATTAAAATAATTTATTATAGAAATAAATTTTGTCATTTATCTTCTACATAATTGTAAATCTCTTAACAATGTTATGTCAAATTAACCTCCATAACTAGTACTAGAATTACTCAATTATGAAGATGACCTAAGCTAAAATTCAATTATGAAAGTACACAACATTTGGACAACTCAAACACTTCATATGTATTTAGAATATGAAGTACATGCACCTACCAATATCTTATCATGGGTTGTTACAAGTTGGACTCTTCAAACCCTAGCCTTCCTTTGATATTCATATGAGAAGCCTAGTTGTTAGTTTCTTAGTTGATTCAATCCATAATTTAAACATTTTCTAGGTCACACACATTATTCCCCTCTTTCTATGCATGACATATATACAATTATTTTATTTATGTGTAACCCTTCATAAATTCCAAAAAGACTAGTCAATGACTCATTAATGCACTCATGTTTGTTTAGGTTATGTAGTGGGTATATGTAAATTTTGTTAAACACATCAATTATTAATAACATCTATTCATTCTTCCATGATGTCCACTAAACTTATTAATTTTGATCAATACAATGAGAGAGTTCACATGGAAACTAGATATTAGAATGGGCATCATTTTCCACCTACAAATAAAGGTTTTGAGGTCAAATTTCAAGACACATCATAAAAAGTAATGCTATGTTACCAAAATTCCTCCAGGGACACTTGAAACCATTATTCTTTACCCTTAACCATCTATGATATTTTATTTCACATTCCTACCAAATTTTTGGGTTAGAGCACACAAGGAGACAAAGGATCCTCCCAAATCCAATCCCACAAACATGTTCATGCCATGTCATTTCCATGCCATTCCATTACCATGCCTTTCCATGACATGACATTGTCATGCCTTGCCAAGACATTATTACATGTCAAATTTCCACGCTTGCATAACATGTCTCATGTGTTGCAAATATCACATTCAAAGTGTCACATGTGGCACATACATCACATTATAAGTTTCACAAGTGTCGTAACTATTGCACCTAAACTGTCGTAATTTTCATAAGTTTCACACCTAAAATGTCGCAAGTGTCACAAGTGATGTAACATGCTTTGAAAGTGTCGGAACTCAATTGAAACCATAAAAAAACTTTCCACAACCCCTAAAACATGTTAGAAATAAAATCCCCATCATTTGGCAATCGAAACACACCTTTTCATTAGAAAACTCAACCCCTTTTTGAGCATTTTTGAAGAGTGGCACCCCCCTGGCCATGTTCAGGGAGTGTCATGGAACCCCCTCTTCCATATTAGGGGAGCACCACTGCTAGGATGGATCCTTGTCTCTCACTATGGGGGAGTGCCATTCTTGTTGAGGGAAAAGGGGGATGTCTTTCTCCTAATTCTAAGGGACAACTCTCTCATATTGGGTTAGTTATATTCGACCCTCATGCTTGGAATTTACCTTAGGATATGATCCAAACCTGAAGGATCCATATCCTCAACCATATCCCTCATTTTCTCATGTTGGTTGTACTTCTCATTCCTATAAATTGGAGTAATTTCCAAGGTGAAAGGGGAGGAAGAAATCAATAATAGCATCATTATTTGGATATTACATAATTCACGCAAGGGTTGGATGAGGAGAGATTGGAGGAGCTACTACATCTTCAAAATCAAATTGTAATTATCTACTTTGGGTTCTCTAATTAATATACATGGACTATTTCCTTCAAGTATGTGTACTTTTGCATCTACTTGTCTATTTTTTTTTAGTCTTCATAAATAGATTTATTTTTTCAATTATATAGAGTATAAGAAAGGTATATTTTTTTCTCTTCGCAAGATCTAATCTAACTTAAGGATCTTAGAAATCAATCCCAAGGATTGGAGCATCGAGGAGAACCACCAGAATAAGATATGTCACACTTTTCTTATTATCATTTGATTAGTTGAGTTATATATAAAATGAATATAGAAACCATTTGTACTTTTCTATCTTGGTGATAGGCGTATAGGAACCCAAGGGAGGTTTCACCTATCTATAGAGGAAACATTCTGAAACATAAATTGGTGACTCCACTAGGGAGAGACTTTGAATAGTCTTTCCTTGGATCATCTAAATCCTTTCCTATCATTAGATCTTGATTGGTTCCTAATTCTGAATCAATTTCTTCTTTCCTTTTCTTTATTGAAATGTTCAAAGATCCATTAACTAGATATCCCTAAGTTTTTATCCTTTTTCAACTTATTTTTCAAATTTTACAGAACTTTCCCTCCCTTGCAGTGAGCACCAGAGCACCACTGTCAGCCTGACACTCCCCAATAGACTTACAGGAATCACCACTCCACCCTATCTCCTTAACTATAAGAGTGCCATCGTTTAATCTTTGTGAGAATCTTCAGGTCTGCCAAGTTCTGCTTAGTTTTGTTGATCAAAGGTTTTAACCTAGGAGTCCTCCATTTGTTTTTTTCTCTATTTGGTTCAAAGAAATTTTATTCATCTTTGTTGAGTTTGAAATTTCTTCGTAGATTGTGAGATTGTTTTTTTTTACCTTTCAATGGTTCAATCCCTGTTTCACGAGATCATCTATTATATTCTTAATTATAAGATTTTGTGAGGGTTTGTTCGTCATCGAGTTCCTCGTTAGTCTTATTTTGATTGAATGAATTGAAACTCAGTTGCTTACCAAAACCCAGCTTTGATTTCATTTCTTGCTACTCACTTTTCAAAGATTATTGAGTGTGATTTTCTTGATTTCTTGTCTTTTTTGGATCTTTGTTTGAGTGAGTTTAATTTTCTTTGATTTATTTTCTGAGTATATTTGTTTGGACGATCTTTTGCTTCATTTTCTATTCCATTTTAGTTATGAACTATTTCATTATTAGTTAAAGAATGAACAATTATAAGCACATCATTGGTTGCATCTAAAAATCAAACAAAGATAATTTGCAGAACTTCATATGCATTGATATTGGAAATTGAAAGAATTTTCTTTTTGATAATTTGGAAAATGTATGAATTCTTGTTTGGGAACAAAATTGCATTAAGTTTTTGCATTATTTTGAGTGTTTGTTAGTGACGAAAAGAAAAAATCTCTTCTGCTTCCCATAGATAGAAGTTCATCGAAAAAGAAAAATTGCATATCATTCTTTTTTCTTTCTTTTTGGAGTCAAGTTTCAAAACATCATTAGTTTCACTATCCTTCACCCTTGAGTAACAAATAACTATGAAAATAAGTGCTAATTAAAATTCATCTAGAAAATTTCATTTTTAGACTTTTACACCAACATTAGAGGAAAAATATTTGGAATATGCTATGAGGTTAGCTCTCCAAAGCATTAAAGAAAAACATAAAAGATTGTTATAGGGAGAGAAAATCCAATTTTCATATAAGCATAGTTGGATGTCCCTCTCACACAGGGGTTAAACACGAGGTCGTGTGCAGGAGAGAAACAAAGATTACCCTCCAAGGCTCAACCAATCATAGAGATACGATTGTATACTCGAGGTTATTCTTGAGAACCAATTTTTTTCATTTGGTCTCGGATCCTTTTGAATCCTGAATCCGTTCAGGGTCCTCAGGAGTTTACCAGTCCACTTGTCTTCAGTTCTCTTGAATAATTTTGGAATTGATATCTTTCCCATACATTCAGAATTGAATGTTGACTGTACCCACGTAGAGGTTGACTGTGAGTTGGTAACCTTAGCGGCCATAATATTTAGGGTCTATACACAAGGTGAAGGAGAAGGGGAGTCTTTGTTGTACCTGGGTCAGACATTGGTCAAACTCACTCAGGGTCCTTGGAGGGTAACCTAAAGATAAAATCATGATGAAACTTGCACCAAGGTGTAAGTCTATTAAGTAGGTCCCCAATGTAACTAATCCACCCGCTCAATCCCATCCCTTCTCACTTTGTTCAAGTGATGTTAGATTTCATCACCAATGAGTAAGTTCATGGTGAGAAGCTATTTTTTTCCATGTTGGTTTTCTATATTTTTAGCAAGTGTTGTTTGTTCCCCTTAGTTGTCCTTAATATTGGTACTGTGGATAAAAGCAGTCTTGATCGATCACGTAGGATGCAAGGGTTTCCTCCAGAAGGCTACAAACCCTTACCTCCCAATTCACCTTAAGACACTTTTCATGAAGTATTTGAAAACTATTTAGACACTGAGTTTGATTGAACATCCTAAGAGAGAAATTGTAATAGTTCAAGAAGGTTCTATCGTTCCTGTAAACCCGCCATTGACCAATCCTCTTGATCCACTTATTCTCTGAGTGTTCTCTTTAGGAAATGTCAGAGTTGAGGATTATCCTAGATTATACTCAAGGAAATTTGGAGAAGTTAATATGGAATCAAAACAACCCAATAAAAATGAAGAGTATACAATCCCTGTCCACTCTACTGAAATGGTAGATCCACATTAAACTCATTTTCTTACCATATGGATAACTCCATAGATCCGTGATATTTATGAAAAGTTCAATTTGAATCGACCACTCTTTGTCCCTCCACATACATATGTCACTACTAGTGCAGATGCAGGACCCTCAAGCCATTTTCTTGGCCACCCTACAGGAAAAACATTTAATAATGATGCAAATTCAGATCAAATATCGAGTGAGGTGATAACACGTCTTTTCCTTCCTATTCATATACAAAGTACTATCATGGTTACACCAACGATGCTTATTCAAGAATAAAATTCATTCACACCACATAATCTCGTTGGGACACCTTCCCATCTTAGAATGAAAAACCATGTCGTAATACAAGGCACGACTATGGGACAAGTCCTTACTGGGGGGAAACCCTCATTTAGTTGACAAATCCCTATCAGGGTATAAACTCCTTTCAATGGAAAATTTCCTTTAGGAGGGAATCCCTCATTCAGTGGACAAGTACTGGTTGTTACCCAACCTATGGAAGGGGTCCAAATTTCAAGTTCTTTGTCAAAAACACACAGAAAACCTGGGGACCACCTCAAGGAGGATATTTTCATCCAAACCCTTCAGAAGGATATTTAAATCCTAATCATTCGAAACTATAATATGTACAACCATTCCCGGGTGTCCTGAATCCCACTTGGGGTCCTCAAGGTCAATCATCTTTTCCTCCACAGGGTCAAAAGGGTTGCCCTCCTCAGAGTCAAACTAGTTACCTTGTTACACATTATTTTCATCACCCCTATGACTGTTAATGATGTAAAAATATCCTATCTTTAGAAGGATCAGTGGCCCAGATTCCTGAAGAAAGAAGGGAGAATAACTTTGCCTAAGAGAAGAAGTTGTCTTTCCCTTTGTAAAAACCCTATTAAGAAGGATCATCACACCCTACCTAATGTTAGGGGTGCGACGATCCCAAATCATCATTTTCTACACTAAAATTGGCCTGCAACGTCGTCACACTCTTCTCAGTTATAGGGGTGTGATGATTTTTGTACATGGGAAAAATGAGCATCTTCTCAATGCTTCTAGAAGGAGAAGCTTCTCTGGTGAGGTGGCCTCCGATAGGTTTAGATCTGAGTCACATCCCTGATCTCTTGGGATTATTCTAACCTCCTCACCCTATCCTTTTCATACTATAAAAAGAGAGGAGTTATCATGAGGAAAGTTAGTTGTTTTGTAGCTTGGGAAATTAGGTTGGAAAAGTTGGCTATAGCTTGATTGAATAGTAATTGTGAGTAGCTATCATATCTGTAGTCACAGAATTAGTGGATCAGAAGTGTGTGGGAAGCAAGGAACTACTAGAAGGGACCTTACAACATCAAGGCATCAATTGTATTCTCCTTTTCGTATTTCTAATACATTAATATATTTCTTTCCCATAAAATTGTTCTTATTTTATTCTATGACTCCTTGATCACATACATAGCTTTTGTTGAGTATACGTTGTTCCTTTCACTTCGTTGGCTTGTTTCTTTTTACAGGTTCAACATCCCATAAGACTTGGAATGAAGTGAGGATGACACTAGTGAGTACAAAAGACATTTAAAAGGTATTTCATTTATCTCTTGTTAGTTAGTATGCCTGACGATTGAAACTTAGGGAATTTTTTTTTATTCTATCTTGTTTTTTTCTAGTTTCAGGTGAAACTAGAGAGATCTGTTTGTGTCTACACTTACCGATTAGTCCAATAACAAAATTGGTGACTTGTTGATGGGCGAAATTGACCACTCATCAACTGGAGGAGTGAATCCGGTCCGAGGTTGTCTACTTAACCCAAGCCGTTTGGATAAATCCACTCCGATGGGTTTAGCGGCTCCGTTGGCCGATCTAAGTCCTAAGAAAGTGAAAAACAAAACTAAAGAAACTAACTTAATAAAAAACGCTCACTGAAAACTATATACAAATCTAAAATATACTTACAGTTTACTAACTAATATTTACAAAATAGCTCTACAATATATCTATAGGATTATATCTCTAATATATGTGTAATATTTACAGAATGCAAATTTTAGTCTAAATCTGTGAAACTCAAATATGGATTGATTTATGACAACAAAACTATCATTCAGTCTTTTTGATTTTTTATAAATTTTATAAACAAGAAGAGAAATAGCTAACTGTCTAATTCAAAATAGAGATGAATAGTAAAATGTGTTTAGATTACAGGAACTTTCTATATTAATTAAACTAATAAAATAAAACTAGCAAACTGACCTGTAATCGCATCTCCTATTCGTCCTGTGTACAATATCCAATTTCGTTGTTTGATGGGGTAAACCGCAACAAATCTTACGAACACTTCTCGTAAATGCGAAGCAGAAGTGATTGAATGCTAATGACAGAACATATAAGAGAATTATTGACAACAATTTTATGATTTTACAAATGGTCACATTGAGATAAATCTGGCTGTAAAAATTTGTATATAACTGCTCATTGAATAAAGAAGATTAATCTTCTAATCATCAAATTTGAACAGAGTAATTGTTGTGTATAATATAAGGGACATAAAACATGGACATCATATAAATTTCATCACACCAATCTGTAATAAACCATGATATCTAAAGTAGTCACAATTTAATTACAAATCGAAATGACCATAACTTGAATAAAAATACGATATATCGAAGCTAAAGTTGTGCAAATATCAATTTCCATTCAAGTCTGTCAATCATAAATCCATATATTTTTGCTCCCATGCAGCGATGGTTTTTAATTTACAAAACAACACATTTATATAGGTTCAGGATCAAAACGTTTCCTGTGGATATCATCTAATTTGTTCCAAAATTTGTGGGGGATGCAACCTCCCAGATTCTACTTGATATCAAAACTAACAGCCTATTCTAAAACAACATAAAAAATAGCATGCTGAGAGATGCCACTAGTGGTTCAAATCTCCTTTAGAAAATGTAGGTTCTTGAAAAGACATAAGAATAAAACATTTTAGATTGCATTTTTGGTTATAAAAACAAGAAATTTGAATTTTAGTAACTAGCTACAGAATCTCACGATTCTGTAGTTAGTTATAATTATAACTAGAATCGTATTTTATTGAATCAATCAAAACAGACTAGATGTAATCTGTGAAAACAAATCATGTATTCTAATTAAAAAAAAACAAAATCATTCTAAACTTATTTTTAAACACCATACCTCAGATTAATGGATTTGACTTAATCAAGAAATCTTTGAATTCACAATTGCAGTCGTTGCTTCCACGTTCTTAAAAACAACAGACCCTGTGGTTTTTTGTCATTTATCTTTGGTTTGAGCTATGGTTTGAAGTCTTCCATTCTCTTTCGTTAGCAGATTCACCTGGTCTTCCAAGGATTTTAGTCGAGACTAAAGTAAAGGCACATCTCTGTAATACCTATCGATCCATGCTTGACATTCGTTACATTGCGGCTGAATAGACTGTGTATTATCAGTGATAGTATTAACAGGTGTGGAATTTTCCTTTTGACCTGTAGGTTCACTACTGAGTTTGATTCCAAGGAAATCCGGATTATCTTTAAGACACGGTGGAAGGTTTGTAACATAATCATAGGGTTTACCAGAGCAAAGTCCATACGAATATGGATATTCTTCAGTTAGAAACCTTTCAATTTCTGAATTAGAATCCTCACTTAACACAATTGTGTTTTGGTCTGTACAGTGCTTAGGTTTATTTCGGGCACATCGTGAAACCCAACGTGTGGCCCTTTTACCCTTATAATTGATATCAACATTGCCTTTACACTTTTTCTTTGTGGATTTTTTAACAGACTTAACACCACCTCTGGGATACGAATCTGGTAGAGTGTCGGGTTGGGTAGTGTCTGGATGGGTCGAGGGTTCCACATTAGAAATAGGGTCACAGTGCAAGAGCGAAGGAGGAAGGATGGTAGGCTCGACGAGGGTTTCTGTGATGACAGACTTGTCAACCTGTCTTATTTCACTGCTAACAAAACCATTTCTTAACAGGAAGGCATCCCAACAATCATCATTTAATTTCAACTGATGTACAATAATAATCTTGATCAAACAATGGTGGAATAGCCTGGAATCAGATTTCTTCCTTTTAAAACGCTTTTCCATTTTGTATAAGCTTCGAAGGATAAAATAGGGCATGTTTAGGGGAAAATCTATAAAACTCATGAGCAACCGCAAGTGATATAAGAAAACCAAAGCATATCTCCCCTCACAGGTAACGAACTGTTTGACAATAGCTAACATATCGTACCATCTAGGTTTTAGAGCTGAAACGGGCATACCTCGGTCGTAGCTGGTAATCCTCCTTGAGGTGAATAACAATGACCAAGGAACCTCTTCAACCTTTGAGTTTTTAAACCACTTTTGTCCCATGGCTAGCAGACCGGTGGCTTGGCTAATAAAATATTTGTTTAACTCAAGCTAGACATCTCCTATTTTAGCTCTGCAACCATCAAACGTTAGCACAAATTCTTGAGCAACTGCTAAAATAAAACCCTCGAACTTTTCAACAAAGACACACCATCCATTCCTCTCTAAGTCTTCTCAAGCATTATCAAATGATAACAATGTTTGGACATCATTGGGCTCAATTCTCACCACAGGGGCCATGGCTAACAACACAGAATCGACAGGGGATTTGGCAATAGGGTTTGACAGAACAAGCACAGAGCCATTGGCCTAAGCTTCCCCAACACAATGCGAAGAGAGCTCGAAATGGTAGGTAGGAGTGTTAATTGCTATGCGTGTGAGAAAAATCGTGTAGATCGAGGCCCTGCAAAAACATCATACCACGTTGTACTTGGAATGACACCTCGGTGTAATGGTACACACAAAAATCATAACATTTGATAACAATTGTATGCATATGCACGATTTAATCACAAAATCAACATGTCAAATAAACAATTGAATCAAAGATTTTATAAATCAAAACCCCATTAACATTAGTCTAATGCTAAATGGGTGGTGGTTTAATACACATGTAACCAAGGTGTGTTCGAGACCAAGGGGTTATAACCATGAAAACGACCATGTTCATAACAAAAATAAGACAAATCGAAGATAAACCATATGAACATTAACCCTTTGATGAAATCAAACATGAATTCCAGCTGTGAGTATGAAAATAAAATCGAAAAGCAGGTACACAGAAAGAGATGAGGAACAAGCATTATTTAATGAAAAAGATTGTGACGAGTGACGAGAATTTAAAAAACCCTGTGTAGGCATCTTGTAAAAGTAGAGATTATATTATTTCTGCCAACATGACTTCAATGGTGATTATTCACCCTTTAGGAGTCCTTCCTCAGTTTCCCGTAACTTTGGGAGGGAAAAATGTCTTTATTGATGTTATAGTAGTCCAAGACCCCTTGGATTTCGATTTACTCCTTGGGCGATATTACGTCTATGTCATGAAAGCTATCATGTGCACTCTTTTTCATGTGATATATTTTCCTCACGATGGAAGATTTGTGACTATAGATCAACTTCCGTTCATTGGCCCTGACTTGACCATCAACTCAATGACCTCCCTAAACGGTTATTATATGCAGACAATATCACCCCCACCACAGGTCAATTATGTGGCATTATCTCCCATGATTTTAGCTACCGATGCAGATGAGCCTCTCATTATCAGATAAATATATTATGACTTGGATCCGGTAGTTGACAGGGTGATCTCTTTGGTAGGGTTATTGGAAATTGATCTCCTTACCCCTATCGCGACCCTCAACATGTGTTCCTTCCAGAGTGTGTTTCTTCCATCGAGTGAAGATATCTTGGAGGCCATGCCCAAGTTTGATCCCTTGAGATGGTTTCCTTCTGGACCATTGTCCTATTGAAAGCCATGATCAAGAAGAGGAGTGATGAGCAGGGTTTTCTAATTTCAAGGTCATTAAAAAATGAAACCAGTCTTGAGCATGATTTCCTGATTTCAATCTCGTTAAAAAATGAAACCAAC
>JASDQU010306919.1:9922-40369 GCA_032191745.1 Picea mariana | reverse complement strand
TTCCGCTCAAAGTAGTCGTTGGTTGTTGAGGTGAAATCCTATGAATGAGATGTGGGTTCCGAATCTAAGTCAAAACCAGAAAGAGGGAGACAGATCATTGATGCATAACCCAGTGCTATCATTTCTACCACCAAGCTGTAGCCCGGTGAACTAGATGAGTCAGAGGAAGGAGAGTATATTTTCATTCATGGATGTGGGTGAAGGGTACCCCACTGCACTTCATTATTGATAGCAGTAGCTAGAAGAACCTCATATTAGCATAGGTTGTCAAGTGAATCACCTTGCCAACAACATCGCACCCGCATCCCTATACCATCGGATGGATCTGCCAAGGAAGAGACATTCACACCAACCAACAATGCCACCTGTCCTACGACATCAAGCCCTTCAAAGACGAGGTATTGTGTGATATTTCCCCTCTAGAATTTTGTAATTTTCTTTTGGGCCAACCATATTTATGGAAACACCATGTTTTATATAAGTCTAGGCCTCAAAGAGTTATTATTACTTTGAACAAGAATTTGTAGAGGATACCAAAGGCAGTCCCACCTAGTGCTATTTCCTTGATCTCTTCCAAGAAATGCAAGAAGGTCATCTCTCAGGTGGGGAAGTTTGTCTTCTTTGTGATTTGCTCTCAGAATGAGCAAAATATCGCAGCCACATCCAGGTTCTCCACTACCAACCTCTCCACACAGTAGAAGCAAGTGGATAAAGATGTGTAATCATACTCAAATATCTTATCCTCACCTAATGGGGTACCTCTACACTGTTAGGTCAAGCAGCCCATCGATATGACCCCCAATGCACCCTACCCAATGGGCTAGTCTACCACCACTCCCTATTAGAGAATGAAGAGATCAAGTTCCAGATCCAAGAAATGCTCCACAAAAGGTCACATTCATCCTATCTCATCACCTTGTGGGAGCCCAATTATGATGGTACATAAGACATATGGAACCTGGTGACTCTGCATTGATTATCGGGCCCTGAATAAAATCACAGTCATAAATCAATACCCGATTCCTTGCATCGATGACCTCCTTGATCAACTCATGGGGGACAAATAGTTCAGTAAGATTGATCTAAAGTTTGGCTACCACCATGTCTTGATAGAATAGACAGATGTATGGAACACCACCTTCAAGTCAAAGGAAGGTCTTTTCGAATTATTGGTCATTCCCTTTTGCTTGACAAATGATCTAGCCACTTTCATGAGGATGATGGACGATATCCTACGACCATTCACTAATACTTTTGTAGTGGTTTATCTAGATGATATTCTCATTTACAAAAATACTTGGGAAGAACACTTGCAACATATTGAGCAGGTTTTTCACACCCTATAGAAACACAAGCTATACACCAACTTGGAAAGATGCTCATTCAGCATGGACAAGGTCCATTACCTAGGCTACATCGTTGATCATCATGGTGTACATGTGGATCCAACCAAGATCCAAGTCATCTGTGACTGGACAACCCTAACCACACTCATTGATCTTCACATCTTCTTGGGCCTTGCCAATTTCTACTGCAGGTTCATGTTGGGATTCTCCCATATTGCATGGGCCCTTAGTGAAGTAACCACGGGTGGTGATAAGGATAAATTTTTGTGGGGTTGGTCCCAAAAATAGGCGTTCGATGATTTGAAGAAAATATTGTGCTCAACCCCAGTACTTTCACTATTGGACCTGCAACAACCCTTTTAGATTGAGACATATGCTTCAGACTATGTTGTGGGTGTCATTCTCACTCAGAACGACCACATCGTGGACTATCATAGTGAGACACTATCATATGTTCTCCATAAGTACCCTACTTATGATAAAGAAATGTACTCCTTTGTGAAATACTATCTCCAATGGATACATTACATTCTTGGGAAGGAGACATTCATCCACATTGATCATAAGCCACTGCAATTCATGCAGACACAAGGAAAATTGCAAAATGACTACCATTAGAGGTGTTCCACATACTTGTAGTAATTCCACCTCAACATCAAGTATAAAATAGGAAGCACCAATCAAATCATTGATTGCCTCAGCAGACCACTAGTCATGGAACTCACCATGGTGCTAGACTCTTACAACCATGATACCTATAGATGTCCCCAACTCTATGAGACAGACACAAACTTCGCCACCACCTACCAAATGTTCGGCGCAAACGCAGTTGTCACTAATTTCCATCTTCAGGATGGGATGTTGTGCCATCTGGGCCATATCTGTGTTCCATCAAGAGAGTGAGTGAAGATGATATGGTAATCCCACTTTAGTCATGTGGAAGGACACTTCGATGTCAAAAATACAATGGCAATGTTGTAGAAACATTTCTACTGGTTGAAACTTCAACAAGAGGTCAGCAAGTATATCAGGTCCTGCATTGCCTGTTCTATTGTCAAACCAACAACTAAGAAACAGGGCATGTACACCCCTCTGCCTACTCCTGACAGGCCATGGGAATCCATCTCCATGGACTACATGTTGGGCCTCCCATCCAACAAGAGAGGAAATGACTGTGTTTTTGTGGTTATCAGTCGCTTTTGTAAGATGGAGATTTTGGCCACCTATAAGAAGAGAATCACAATAGAGGCCATTAGCAGTATATTCTTTGAATGAGTCTGGGTACATCTTGAAATCCCACAAACCATTGTCTCAGATTGGGACAGTCAATTTCTCAGCACATTTTGGTCGAACCCCTAGTCACTGCTAGACACCAAGCTTAACAAATCCATGACCTTCCATCCCCAGACAGATGACCAAACTGAGGTTGTAAATACAATTATCGTGCATATCCTATGCATGTATAATTCCAAGCACCCTTGAACATGGGATGATATTATTCCCTATGTCCAACATAGCTACAAACGAGCCCTGCATAGCTCAACTGGCCATAGACCCTTTCAAGTGGGGTTGGGATTCCAACCATTGGGTCCCATAGATGTTTCACTACCCCTTGCGGTCACCTCAACCGACTCATCTCCTTCTACAACTGAAGCTGATAAAGCCACCTAGTTCATTGAGAGGATCCATTGCATCCACTAATAGGTTAAGGATATCCTACAAAATTTTAGTGACAAGTAACAACTGTGCCATGATCAACACCGGGTGCCACTTAATGTTGTGGTGGGAGACAAAGTTTGGTTAAATTTGTAGAAAGAAAACCTTACCAGAACCCATCAAAAGATTCTACCACTATGTTATGGTCCATAGACCATCACTAAGGATCAACATTCCTCCTTTCCTTGGCATGCACCCATTGTTCAACGTGGATCTCCTTTGACCTTATTTCCCACCATTATTGGACACCTTAGATATAGCAGAACAAATGACACCAATAGAACTCAACTCCGACTACATACAACAAGCATCCAATGATCATATTATGGACAAACAGGTCAAAGGAACTAGTGTTCCTAAGTTTATGTTTTAAGGCTATAAAACATACTGTCAAGGCATCCGTAAATGATTTAAAGAAAAGATTTGGGAATAAGGAATCAAAGAAAGATCAGAGTAGATTCAGTTTCTCAACTGTCTCTGTCTTTCTTCCTGTTGTTCATGAATGCTAATGTCTCGCTCAATAGCATCCCATGATCGTTATAACTCAACCCAGTTAGTCGCTAATTGTAAAATAGTATTAAATAAACTCGGGGCAATACTGGTTTGATCCTGAAGGCCTGGTTCAACGTTGGGTTGTCTGCTACTAGGGACAATCATGGATGATAAAACTTTATTTGTTTATAAAGGGATTTTAATTAGTTTGTTACTTCAGATTTCCAGAGATGAGATCAAGGAAAACAATTTAAAAATCTAAAACAGTAATGTAAACACATTCAAGGCCGTTTCCTGGTTTTGTAACAATTTGGAGAATTATAAACAACGAATAAACACTACATAGAAATATAAGGCTTTAATAAAGAAAGAATCTTATATTTCAATAGACAGCGATGAAAGAAAAATGAGGTTTCTAACAAGAGTTAAGTATTAAGGAACAAAAGTTTTACAGGTCTTAAAATTACTAAAAGTAATTTCAGAGGAAAAACTGTAAATCATTTGACATCCAAACCATTCTGAAATATAAATCAACAATGTATATAACTTCAAATTGATTACTTGTTAGAGAAAACATTAAAGGAATAATTCAACAAAGTATACTAAACAGGGAGAAGACACATAGCTACAAAGTTGCAGGATCCAGAATCTCGTTTGTGATGAATACTCTGATGTATTTCAAAACTGATATTACAAAAATGGCTCTCTCCAAAATTTTTGAAGCCATTTCTCAGCCTCTCGAAACTATATTTATACATTTTCATCAAAGTTTCTCGTTGGTGACTAACCAACTTCCTAATATTACGGTTACATAAAAATAATGTCAACCGTTTTCAATTTTCTTTTTAATTTCTAATAATAAAAACATTTAAAAAAGGTTTTAATCTTGAGTTGACGAACTTCCTTTTTCTGCATCAACATACTGAACACATTTTCCCAAAAAATTTACTAAGATCCTGGGAGCTTCGGGTATCTCATTTCCTTCAAATGAGAAAAATATCCTCTGTAATTCGGGCAACCGACTTTCTATCATTCTTTCTGTGAATTTAACAGTTTTCAACTTTAAACTTGAAGTCACCATCCACTTGTTGATCTCTGTGATGTTGATCAATTTGATGTTTGAAATCTTTGCTTTCTTTTCTTCCAACTTTTCTCTAAACTCCAGCTGGTGCTTGGAAATATTGACTTCGCCTAACAATCCAGAACAACCATCTATTTCGATATTTAATGAATCTTTTTCAAAGAGATCGAAGACTCCTTGGAAATCTTTATTAACTTCTCTTATGATTTGTTTATATTCATCCAGCTTTGTTTCCCATACTTTAATCATTATATCCCCTTTAACATGTTCAGAAATAGATAATTTCTGAGTCTTTCCAATTTCTTCCTTGGATGAGAAAGCCGCTGCATTCTGAAAAGTTGTCCTAGCTGCTTTCGCCTCTCTTTCTTTTTGGAACACATTCTCCAAATACTTATTTGATTCCTGAAAATAATTTTGGATTACTTCCAGATTCAAGAACACTTTTTGCTGTTCCTCATCTATTCTTACATATATCTCTGATGCCTGTGTCCTGAAATTTTCAAGTTCAACTACCTGGTTAGCAATAGAAATAATCTTGTCTTGCAAATTTTTATTTTCTTCTCCCAGCTTTTGAACCTGTTCCTGTGTGACCTGTATTAAGTGTTTTTCCTCATCCAAGTCTTTATTCAATTTCTAAATTTATTGCATATCCTTTATTCTAGCTTGTTCTAGACCCTTCTATATTTCCCAACTAATATTTCTTTCATTTTCTTCTAGTTGGTCTTGCAACTGGATTATTGTTTGGTCCTTCTGTTCAAGTAGAGTTGATAAATTGCATACTGAATACATGTTTGTTCATGCTATTGCACCCATTGTACCTGCTAATTCCGTAGCAAACTCTCCATCCTTGAGTTTCTTTCCATCTATAATAACTCTATGTTTTTTAATCGTTCCTTCTCCTCTTGGATGAATTTCCCGTTTCAAGACTCCTCTTCGCTTTTTACTGAAAAAGTAATCCGATAGGGGGGATTTCATCTCTTGAAATCGGATCTAGATCACTGACATATAAAACTCCTTCATGGGGGATTCCGAAAGTCGACTATAATGGATTTAAAGAAGTGATAGGACTACCAAGTTCTGTTGAAGTTGTTCCCCCTATTTTTTCTGGAACATTCTTCACGATTTCTGGAATTGTTTCTGGCTCTTTTCCCTTATCCATTCCTGATTCTTTTGTTTGAGAACCCTCCAAGTTTTTGGAAGGTATCTCAATATCCTTCAACTTACCTTTGTCATTTGTTTTACTCTGAATATTAGTTTCAAACCCTGGAGGGGTTTCTTCCTGTTCTGGCGATGGGGTCGAAATTTCACCCTATAAAATCTTAGGCAGGCAGCTTCGCCTATGGCTTTGAAAAGATGCAAACCCAGCTTGTGAGTCAGGTGGCAAGGCTTGGACTCTGTTCAACACTTCTTCATAATACTTAACATCTTTAAAAATATCATCATAAACAAAGAATTCATGTTCATATGCCTTTAAATTACAATGTATGTAATGCCTACTTATTATTTGGTAGGGGTCATATTTTCTGTGCTCAATATTTACTAGCGTCACTTCTTCCAATGACTCAAGCTCTACCTTAGAATGGCCTAAATTTGATAAAGGAAATTTCCCGACATGAACAGGGAAAGATGGTCATGCTTTTTTCTGAAGTGCTTTTAATTCCAACCCAATACCACCCTTGGCTATCTGATAAGCTACTTCTTTGCATACCAATCTGTCTAGTAAGAATTTCGGGAGTGCGTGAGGGGGAATGGAACATCCATAGACCCTAATATAGGAAAAAATTTCCTCAATAAACCAGTCAGCAACTGATTTAAGACTTTCCATGACTGCATCAGAAATGCGAGGGGGTTCGCATCCAAAAAATAATTTGTGCATAGGAATAATGACAAAGTGACAAACATCGTAAAAAATGACTTTAGCTTTTTCCTCCCAAAGGGCTAAGTGGTATTCATGAATGGGTTATGGACATGAGATGATACAACTCCAATTCATTAATGGAAAGGGGGTCATAAAACAGATTGCATCCATAATATATGTAGACATATAAAAATACACTGGTTGTCCTTTTGACTTGGCTGCTTTGGAATTTAAAATTTCTTGTGTCAGGTTATCCGATAAAATTTTATGCCAGTTAAAACTATTTCCTTCTTAAACTTCCTCTAAGAAGGGTACCCAGTCTGCATGAACGTGACAGGGATCTTTTCTCCCGAAAAGTCTGCATAACATCATGGCTACATAAACCATATATTCGTTTAAGGAGGCTGTAGCATAAATCCCATGAGTATCAGCCCTAAACTTTGCTTCAGACCTTGCCCATCCTCTAATCATCTCGGGATATGTCTGGTCTACCTCAATACATTCCTTTCTTTGAAATTCAGCTAAAAATTCAGCATTAAAGGTGTGTTTATAATTCGGCGAGAGTTTATACATTACTTGAATGTGCTTAGGCCGAAATGTGCCGACGATAGCTCCTTGCTCGTTCTGAATACTCCTTGTTGGGATATCTAACTTATCCAGAGCCCAGCCGACCATCTCAGTATATGCCACCAACCTCGGACGTGCAACAACCTTATGAAGTTCAGACTTAGCAATGTCCCGGACATGATTTTCAGAATCAGGGTCTGCATTCTTTAGCTCATCCTCCAGCAATTCAGAGATTTGAGCCCATGATTTGATAGAGTATATGGCGTGTGGAGTAGTATCAGAAATAATATCACCTTCCTGTGTGTCTTCGTTTTTCTTCGGTGCCTTTTTAGGTGCCATGGCTCTGCGTTTGACTTAAAAACCTGTTACAGAAGATGGATGAATGAGCTCAGCTTAAAATGAAAATACAGATGTTCGAATGTTTTACTTTGAATACATTTTAAAGCATGACAAGATTTACATAGATGTCACGAATTTAAAGCCCTTAATGCGGAAGATATTTTTGAAGATATGCATTTAATGTCCGTACTTAGGAGCTCTCATTTTTTTTTAAAATCAAATGAGAAACTTACTTAATTGGAAAACGAAGCATTAATGGACACTTACAGAAAGATTACCTTTAAACTTGTTTTAGAAAGAAGATTTATTTGTGTTAATTATAGATTAAATCTGAAAACATCACTTTTCGGGGTTTCATAAATCTTGATGTCGAAAGGTATGTCATCGAAAAAGTCCGATTGCTGAAATCGCGAAATCACGATATTTTATTTAATATTTAAATGTTTATAGTATGTTGATTAATCGAGATTCGACCCTTTCAGGATTTTGTTAATCGGAATTCCAGAAATCGGGATTTCGGGAAACCTGATGACATGAGACGTGCTCTCACAGAATCGCGAATCCCAAAATCGCGAAATCGCGATGGCCTGTTTCTTTTAAACATGACTTAACTTATCTTAATTAACTAAGTAATCAAGATTAAGACCAAAACAGAAATAGTTTAGTTTTAACGTGAATTATGAATCAGGATTTTGGAAATCGGGATTTCAGGAAATATGATGACAAGAGACGTATTCTTACAAAACTGCAAATCCCGAAATCGCGACATAATTATCTTAACTCTTAAATTTTCTTAAAAGAGAATAAATTAATTCGTGTTTTAATTAGGACTTAAACGTATCGGGAAATCATGGATTGGGGTTTCGTGATTCAATTAGCATCGAACATTTGTTTACAGAAAACCCCGAATCCCAATTTCTTTCACGTTTAAATTTAAAAAATCGCAAATTTTGAATTACAGACAGTTTTAAATAATTTTTCAAAGAGCGTTGGAAAACTTATATTTTTGTAAACTTTTTCTCGTATTTATTCAAAAATAAATGATAAAAAGGCGTCGCAAATTTAGAAATGATGAAATTCTTATTTTAAGAAAGACGAAACCCAAAAAACACAAAAAATAAAAATCTAGGCCTTAAGGGTTAAAGATTTTAAGATCTGTTTCAACATAGGCTCCAACTGGGGACCTCGTCTCCCTGTGGGATGAGGAGAACATGTAGACTCAGCTCCTTCATTGGGTAAATGGTGTCAAGGGTTTATCATTGTTAAACTATTTAAAGGAGAGGAAAAAGAGAAATTTTATAAAACCTTTGAAAATCTTTTCAAAACCTCTTATTTGCTTTAAACTTAGTTGCAGTCTTCTTCATAATAATATCTTTCCCATTCTAAATTTAAGTTAGTATTAAGATGATTAGAACAATCTTAGGAAACTTAACAGATTTTGTAAATTTCAGCTTGCATCAATTGAAGTAAAATTTATAATTTTTAATTGGGGATCTCTATTTTGACTTAAGACGAATATCCAGTTTTCGAAAAACTGATAACTAGAATAGAGTAATAGATAAGTATGACAACTTTACAGACACCTCAGATATTGCTTCATTGCTAGCAGGCCTATTCAGTACCTCGGTGAAGTTATCTGTTTCTTTTATATTCAGACGAGGGCAATCATTTAAATGAATTTCCTTTCATCGTCTGTGGGACTAGATGGGGGCAATCAAATATGAATTTTCTTTCACCATATGTCTTATAGTTAGCTTGTGTATACGAAGCGGGGGAAATCAGTGATACTTAAAATATCAGGGGTGGTTATCTATATAAAAATTTATAATAGAGGTTTGTCAACAGTTTTGATTATTCTAGACCAATTTTTCTCAACTTTCAAAACTCCTCAGTCTGTAGAGAAAAAGGGAAAAATTATTTTCAGTGGATTTCTTTTGAGCAAGCTTAAAACCTCAGACAAACTGTTAAGAAACCTAAGAGAGTCAGAATCAACCCAAACATAACCACTTTTAGTCAGAAAATAAGAACTATGAAGACTAGACTTACTGAATTTAATCATTTGTTGATTTTGAAGGTTAATACATAATCTCTCCTACTTTGATGAGAAAGCCCAAAAACGTGAAAGATAGTATTGAGGGTATAAAAGGAGATGTTCAACAATTTGTAAGCCATAAAACATAGGTTATGATTTTTTTCAAAAATAACTCTTTGGACTCCTCTTTTTATTTTATTTTATTTATTTTTATTTTTATTTTTTTTAACTTATATAAGCAACGCAAAAATTATATACATATATATATTTTATTATTATTATTATTATTATTATATATATATATATATATATATATATATCCTTTTTTTTCATTTTTTTATAGTATAAAAACTTAACTAATTTTTATTTTATTTTAATTTATTTACAAAATGAGAATGGGTTTTCTAAAAAATGAAAAACAAAATGGTATATACAATGATATTTTCTATGAATTAATTATTCCATATAATGCTTTACAAAATGCCCATTAACAGGGGCATTCAAGATCTTACCATCCAAATTTTCAAGCAGAAATGAATTTTTTCCTTCAGAAGATGCTACCTTAAATGATCCATACCAAATATGATCGAATTTACCATTTTTTCCTGAATCCTCTTTTCGAGCATCCCACCTCAAAACCAGATCCCCTGGGAGAAAGTTCCTGTCATTGGCTTCACGATCAAATAATATCTTCATATCATCCTGGTACTTCTGCAACTTTTCATCCACTACATCCCTGTGTTGTTGAACTTCAATCAGCTGATTTATCCTTCTTGTGAGAGGGTTTGGTTCTTCCTTCTTGTCTTGCCATAGTTTCATCACAGGAAGTGCTAGGTTTATGGGCAACACTACATCTGTTCCATATACCATTTGAAAGGGAGAAGTACCGATAGACTTTTTTGTGCCTATCCGATTTTCCCATAGAGCATATTTTAAATGTAAGTGCCAAGATTTTTTATTTTCATTTAACACTTTTTTTATTATACTGATCAAGATTTTCTTTGAAGATTCTGCCAGACCATTTCCCTGCGAGTAGTATGTTGTGGAATGACCCAACACAATATTATATTTCTGGCAAAAGTTGACCAATTCCATAGACTTAAAAGCTTGCGCATTGTCTGTGACTATCTTTCTAGGACATCCGAACCTAGACAAGATATTTTCTTCTAAGAAGTCTATAACTACCGAATCAATAGCCTTCCTCATTGGGATGGCTTCCACCCATTTGGTGAAATAGTCTATAGTGGTCAGGATCCATCTGTGTTGGGCACTTGAATGAGGATTAATCTCCCCTATGAAGTCTAGTCCCCATTGCTGAAAAGGAGCTTCTGTCTTGACTGGGACTAATGGCATAGCTGATAGCTTATGTTTTCCTACAAAGAATTGGCAAGGGCTGCAAGCTCGTACCTTAGCATTAACATCTGGGAAAAGTTTAGGCCAGTAATAACTAGCCCTCAGGATTTTATATGCCGTAGCCCTCCAAGAGTGATGTCCTCCACAGACTCGTTCATGAAATTGACCTATAACTTTTTCTGTTTCTGATTCGAAAAAACAGACCAAGAGGAAACCAAGCGGGTCTTTCCAGTATAATCGTTTTTCGGAAATACAGTATTTCACTGCATGCAGCTTTAGCATTCTAGCTTTGGATGGAGACAAGTTAGCTGGACATTTCAAAGTTAATAAGTATGTTACTATGTCCTTGTACCAATTCGACAACGCAAATTTCTCCTCAATCTTGTTTTCGACTATTTGGTCCTCAAGTTCATTCACGTCTACCCATCCTTCTACCTCCTGAGAACTGTTTATCCCAAGAGCCTTGAAATTAGATTCAGTTAAAAGTTTAGCTAAACCCTGTCCTTTTACCAATTTGGTCGGTTTAACCTCCAAGTCGAACTCTTGAATTTTTGCAAACCATCTTCCTCTTTTACCATCACTATCTACTTGAACCAAGATATCTTTCACAGCACTAGTGGGTACGTATGCAATCACTTTAGAATGTAAAACATAATTTCTAAAGGCTTTCAATGCTTTTACCATAGCATATCTTGCTTTTCCATTATATTATATTTAAGTTCAGCATCTCAGAGACTTTTGCTAAAGAAGGCTATCGGTCGCTTGAAACCTTCTTCGTTCTTCTGAAGGAGTACAGCAGCAAGCGTGTGTTCAGAGGCAAATGAAAAAATAAGAAAATCATTGAGATAATCTGGGCTCACTAGTACTGGTGTCTTGCTTATAACCTTCTTAATATGGGCAAAGGATGCCTTAGCTTCAACTATCCATTTTACTTCACTGTTTTTTCTGAGCATATATGTAATCAATTTAACAATTTCAACGAAGTTAGGAATAAATCTTCTCAAGAAATTTATTTTTCCTAAAAATGATTGAATTTATTTAACATTCCTAGGAATAGCTATTGTATCTATAGCCTCTTCTCTTTTAGGATCAATCCTGATTCCATTTCGAGATACGATATGAACCAACAACTTGCCTTTCTGCATAGCAAAATGAGACCTTTTAGGATTTAAGGATAGACCAAACCTGTGACATTTTTCAAATGTTTGTTTGAAATGAATCATATGGTCTTCATCCGATTTAGAAAAAACAGTAAGATCATCCAAATAGATGACTACAAACTTGTCCCATTTGCCGACGGAAGCAATATCCATTGCGCGTTAAAAAGTAGCTCCTTCATTCATTAGTCCAAACGACATTTTATCATACATAAACGTGCCCCAAGGAGTGGTAAATGCAGTTTTTTCTTTGTCAAGATCACTAACGACAATTTGATTATAACCTGAAAATCCGTCAATCATTGACATTCTATTAGCCCCTACTACTTTTTCAAGAACATGGTCCATTTTAGGTAGAGGATAATTATCTTTGAGAGAAGATTTATTAAGATTCCTGAAATCAACACATAGTCTGATTTCCCCATTTTTCTTTCTAACTGGGACCAGATTAGCTACCCAATCAGAATATCTAAGGGGTACAATTATCTTAGTGTCAAGAAGTTTTTTACTTCTCGTTCGATGACAGGTAATAAAATAGGGTTAAATTGTCAGAGTTTTTGTTTAAAAGGTTTGACACCTGGTTTGAGAGGTATTTTATGTTCAATTACAGAAGTGTCATATGTTTTCAGTTCTTCATACAACCATGTGAAAACATCTTTATATTTTCTTAACAACTCTGTGTATTTATTTTTGTTTTCTGTTGATAAATATTTGGATAGTTTAACCATTCAGGGGTTTTCTTCAGTTCCTATATTAGAATCTTCAACCTCCTCTAGTTGGGGTTGTAGAGTAGTTTTAGAAGGGATATCATCTTGATTAAAAAGTCTTTCCAAAGGGATTAGACCCTTGGGGATTTGGTTGTTCTTGAGAACAAGCATTCGGTGGTTTGCAATTTTATCGTGAAATTCTTTAGAATCCTCCCCTTCTTGCATGATCCAAATAGGATCATTTTGATTTTCCTGATCGGTATGCGTTTCTGCGAATTCATCTAATGATTCTAGAAACTTTCGAAGCTGCTCATCGTCTTCAAAAACCTGCCAATGTTGTATATTATTTGGTATTGAAGGGTGATGTCTCATTTGTATATGATATTTTAAATTAAAAGCAGTTGGGGGTGTAAAAGTTGATGCAGCTTTAGCTAAAGCATCAACTTGTTGATTTTCGAATCTTGGGACGAAATGAAAATTCACAGATGTGAAGAAATTCTCGATTAAATCCCAAACACAATTCCTATAGGACCGTAATCTAGGATTCTTAGCCTGATATTATTGATTAACTTGTTTTATAATTAACTCTTCATCACCAAATACTTCGAGTTTCTTAATTTTCATCTTTCTAGCAGCTTCTAATCTTAGCACTAAAGATTCATACTTGCATACATTGTTTGTACAATCTACATTCCACTGGAGCCTATATGAAAAAGGAATAAAAAATTGATCATCAGGAGCCATAAGAAGTGCTCCTGCCCCAGCTCCAAGATAGGAGGAAGCACCTTCAAAATACATCTTCCATACACCGGTACTATATACATTTTTCTCTATTTCTTTTTTTTCAGTTTTTTCTTCTATACATTTATCATCTACATCTACTTCAAAATCGTCATCTAAAGATAATATACAATTTTCTAAATCTTGGTCGGCAATATAAACTGGATGATTGTTGGGGTTATTTGGGTCACCTACAGTGAATGCCAACCTAGTCTCTCTGTAAAGACGAGTGAATTGGCCTCCGAAAACTGGAATTGTAGCATAAGTCATATCTAGTTGGAGAGATCCTCCAAGCTTGGCACCCCATGATCTAGATAATAGCATACCATACTTTGGAGGAATGTCAGTGACTACTACATCCATAAGGATACTTTTAGCAGGTATTTGAGCCAAACCTACCACTAGGTCTTTAATCATACCTATGCATTTNCATTCCTCCAAAGTATGGTATGCTATTATCTAGATCATGGGGTGCCAAGCTTGGAGGAATGTCAGTGACTACTACATCCATAAGGATACTTTTAGCAGGTATTTGAGCCAAACCTACCACTAGGTCTTTAATCATACCTATGCATTTTACTTTCCTCGAATCGAAAGAATATAAATCACCATAGGGTCTTGTGATTTCGAGACCAAGTTTTTCCATTATTTCCTTTGGTATAACATTGTGAGAAGCTCCAGAATCCAACATACAGTTATGGAGAAGGTGGTCAAACAGAGTTAACGTAATGTAAAAAGGAGCCACGGTGTCTCTTGCACCTTCAATGTGTGGACCGAAAACTAAGATAGGTTTTTCATCCTTGAAGTTAATAGCGTCGGCCTGGATTTCATCTTCGCAAAAATTAATCATTTTGGCGATTTGTTTTCTGTATACGGGATTTTTAGCTAACTCAACAAAGGGAATAGGAATTTTGATTTTATTTATTTCGTTTTCCAAATTAAAGTTTCCTAGAGCCTTGTCATTTTTGATGTTCGGGGATTCCATACCTTTCTTCTCAGTTTTACGTTGAGATGTGCCCTTGTTTTCTTTTATAGGAGCTGGTGTCTTCACAGGGAGTATTCCTACTAGTTCTAACTGTACAGGTTTCATTTCAGTTGTGATTCTTTTTGCAGACTGTTTATCTGTAACCTTTGGGGTTACCTCATCGGTTTCGTTTCTTGGCAAATTCTTTTTTGTCTGAACATTTGGGATATTTTTGTTTCTTGGTCTCAAATTATATTTTCCTGTAGTTCAACAATAATATCATCTGCAATATTTTGATATGTGAAATCATCAGTCATATTATTGCTAACCTGTTCTTCCGATGTACTTTCTTTATTTAAAGATGCTTCGTAATCCTGTCTAGATAAATAAGGGGATTTATTATCATCACCAAGGTTACTAATATCTTCATCGATTTCTTCAAAATCTCCTAAATCTTCCTCTCTGATGTAGTTTTCACTTTTAAAAGGTGTTTGAATTTTTTGATCTTCATTTTTAATTATTTTCTGTGGTCCCTGAGGTTCAGGATTTCTTCAAAAATATTTTCTAGGGAAATTATCTCTTTTCGATTTCTCTAGTTCCATTTTCGAGATCTTATTTGAAAGTTCTCGAATGACCCTAGCCATCTCTTCTATTCTATCTCCAAAGGATTTTCCTGACCCTGAAGGTCCACCTTGATCTTTAAATTTTTTGTTTTCTTTGTTTCCAGTTTCAGTCTTTGCTTTAAGCTTCCCTGATGCCATCATATTCGATTCAATCTCGAGTGCATCATCCTTCATTTTTTTCAGATCTATTGATCTCCTTTCTCTCAATAATAAAGAAAAGTCGGGATCAAAAGCGCCAGCAAAAGTCACTTTTGCTGCAGGTTGTGAAGGTTTAACCTCAACTGGAATTTTATTGTACAACTTATTGAACCTCTGTGTAAATTCTAGAACTGACTCAGATTTTTTCTTTCTAAGGGCTCCGAATTCGGTTAAGTAGTAGAGGTGATCCTTCCTCTCTCCCCATTGTCTAATAAATGCACTTTCAAGTTCTTCATAGGATCTTAAAGATCCAGCTGCTAAGGATCGGAACCAGGTCCTCACCTATCCCTCGAAAGTTTGAACAAGTAGCCTAGAATAAACATCTTCATGTTCTATTCTGAGTATGTCAGCAAATTGATCAAAAAAGTTTATATGTTCTTAGGCAATCAAATCACCTTCCGCTGTAAATTTCGAAAGGCTTTTCATATAATTATCAGGGAGATCATGAAGAGGAACAGGAAGAACAAGGGGAGCATATCTAGTAGCCACTTTAGCAAAAATCTCGGGAAGCGGTGCTTGACCACCTCCAGGGGCACCACCTCCAGCTCCAGCACCTCCTTGTGCATCCATGGTTAAATTTGGGACTGAAGTTTGGACAATGTGAGCAGAGGATTCTCGGAAATTTGGAGAAGAAACTTTAGGAAATGAGAAAGTATCAAATGAGGGGGGAAGTGAAAGTGATCTTTCTAGAGTTTCCGATGAGTGTGATTCATTTCTTCGTTCCCTGGCAATGGCGCCAAAAAGATGTTGTTCCTGAGTTTATGTTTTAAGGCTATAAAACATACCGTCAAGGCATCCGTAAATGATTTAAAGAAAAGATTTGGGAATAAGGAACAAAGAAAGATCAGAGAAGATCCAGTTCCTCAACTGTCTCTTTCTTGCTTCCTGTTGTTCTTGAATGCTAATGTATCGCTCAATAGCAACCCATGATCGTTCTAACTCAACTTGGTTAGTCACTATTTGTAAAATAGTATTAAATAAACTCAGGGCAATACTGGTTTGATCCTGAAGGCCCGGTTCAATGTTGGGTTGTTTGCTACTAGGGAGAGTCATGGATGATAAAACTTTATTTGTTTATAAAGGGATTTTAATTAGTTTGTTACTTCAGATTTTCAGAGATGAGATCAAGGAAAACAATTTAAAAATCTAAAACAGTAATGTAAACAGATTCAAGGCCGTTTCCTGGTTTTGTAAAAATTTCGAGAATTATAAACAACAAATAAACACTACATAGAAATATAAGGCTTTAATCAAGAAAGAATCTTATATTTCAATAGACAGTGATGAAAGAAACGAGGTTTCTAACAAGGGTTAAGTATTAAGGAACACAAGTTTTACAGGTCTTAAAATTACTAAAAGTCATTTCAGAGGAAAAATTGTAAATCATTTGACAACCAAACCAATCTGAAATATAAATCAACAATGTATATAACTTCAAATTGATTACTTTTTAGAGAAAACATTAAAAGAAGAATTCAACAAAGTATACTAAACAGGGAGAAGACACATAGCTACAAAGTTGCAGGATCCAAAATCTTGTTTGTGATTAATATTCTGATGTATTTCAAAACTGATATTACAAAAATGGCTCTCTCCAAAAATTTTGAAGCCATTTTTCAGCCTCTCGAAACTATATTTATACATTTTCATCAAAGTTTCTCGTTGCTGACTAACCAACTTCCTAATATTACGGTTACATAAAAATAATGACAATCGTTTACAATTTTCTTTTTAATTTCTAATAATAAAAACATCTAAAAAAGGTTTTAAGCTTGCGTTGACGAACTTCCTTTTTCTGCATCAACATACTGAACACATTTTCCCAAAAAATTTACTAAGATCCTGGGAGCTTCGGGTATTTCATTTGCTTCAAATGAGAAAAATCTCCTTTGTAATTCGGGCAACCGACTTTCTATCATTCTTTCTGTGAATTTAACCGTTTTCAACTTTAAACTTGAAGTCACCATCCACTTGTTGATCTCTATGATGTTGATCAATTTGATGTTTGAAATCTCTTCTTTCTTTTCTTCCAACTCTTCTCTAAACTTCAGCTGGTGCTTGGAAATATTGACTTCGCCTAACAATCCAGAACAACCATCTGTTCCAATATTCCTTGGCAATCATTATTAACTTCTCTTGTGATTCGTTTATATTCGTCCAGCTTTGTTTCTCATACTTTAATCATTATATCCCCTTTAACATGTTCAAAAATAGATAATTTTTGAGTGTTTCCAATTTCTTCCTTGGATGAGAAAGCCACTACTTTCTGAAAAGTTGTCCTAGCTGCTTTCGCCTCTCTTTCTTTCTGGAACACGTTCTCCAAAGACTTATTTGATTCCTGAAAAATAATTTTGCATTACTTCCAGATTCAAGAACACTTTCTGTTGTTTCTCCTCTATTCTTACATATATCTATGATGCCTGTGTCCTGAAATTTTCAAGTTCAACTACCTGGTTAGCAATAGAAATAATCTTGTCTTGCAAATTTTTATTTTCTTCTCCCATCTTTCGAACATGTTCCCGTGTGACCTGTATTAAGTGTTTTGCCTCATCCAAGTCTTTATTCAATTTTTGAATTTCTTGCATATCCTTTAGTCTAGCTTGTTCTAGACCCTTCTATATTCCCCAACTAATATTTCTTTCATTTTCTTTTAGTTGGACTTGCAACTGGATTATTTTGTGGTCCTTTCGTTCAAGTAGAGTTGTTAAATTGCCTACATAATACATGTTTGCTGATGATATTGCACCCATTGTATCTGCTAATTCTATAGAAAACTCTCCATCCTTGAGTTTCTTTTCATCTATAATAACTCTATGCTTTTTAATCGTTCCTTCTCCTCTTGGATGAATTTCCTGTTTCAAGACTGCTCTTCGTTTTTTACTGAAAAGGTAATCCGATGGGGGGATTTCATCTCTTGAAATTGGCTCTAGATCACTGACATATAAAACTCCTTCATGGGAGATTCTGAAAGTACATTGTAATGGAGTTAAAGAAGTGATAGGACTACCAAGTTCTGTTGAAGCTGTTCCTCCTATCTTTTCTGGAACATTCCTCACGATTTCTAGAATTGTTTCTGGCTCTTTTCCCTTATCCATTCCTGATTCTTTTGTTTGAGAACCCTCCACGTTTTGGGAAGGTATCTCAGTATCCTTCAACTTACCTTTGTCATTTTTTTTACCCTGAGTATTAGTTTCAAACCCTGGAGGGGTTTCTTCATGTTCTAGCGATGGGGTCGAAATTTCACCTTGTAAAATCTTAGGCAGGCAGCTTCGCCTATGGATTTGAAAAGATGCAAACCCAGCCTATGAGTCAGGTGGCAAGGCCTGGACTTTGTTCAGCACTTCTTCATAAGACTTAACATATCATCATAAACAGAGACTTCATGTTCATATGCCTTTAAATTACAATGTATGTAATGCCTACTTATTATTTGGTAGAGGTCATATTTTCTGTTCTCAATATTTACTAGCTTCACTTCTTCCAATGACTCGGCCTCTACCTTAGAATGGCCTAAATTTGATAAAGGAAATTTCCCGACATGAACAGGGAAAGATGGCCATGCTTTTTTTTGAAGTGCTTTTAATTCCAACCCAATACCACCCTTGGCTATCTGATGAGCTACTTCTCTACATATCAATCTGTCTGGTAAGAATTTCGGGAGTGCGTGAGGGGGAATGGAATAGCCATAGACCCTAATGTAGGAAAAAATTTCCTCAATAAACCAGTCGGCAAGTGATTTAAGACTTTCTATGGCTGCATCAAAAATGCGAGGGGGTTCGCATCCAAAGAATAATTTGTGCATAGGAATAATGACAAAGTGACAAACATCGTAAAAAACGTCTTTAGCTTTTTCCTCCCAAAGGGCTGAGTGGTATTCATGAATGGGTTATGGACATGAGATGCTCCAACTCCAATTCATTAATGGAAAGGGGGTCATAAAACAGATTGCATCCATAATATATGCAGACATATAAAAAGACATTGGTTGTCCTTTTGACTTGGCTGCTTTGTAATTTAAAATTTCTTGTGTCAGGTTATCCGATAAAATTTTATGTCAGTTAAAACTATTTCCTTCTGAAACTTCCTCTAAGAAGGGTACCCAGTCTCAATGAAAGTGACAGGGATCTTTTCTCCCGAAAAGTCTACATAACATCATGGCTACATAAACCATATATCCGTTTAAGGAGGCTGTAGCATAAATCCCATGAGTATCAGCCCTAAACTTTTCTTCAGACCTTGCCCATCCTCTAATCATGTCAGGATATGTCTGGTCTACCTCAATACATTACTTTCTTTGAAATTCAGCTAAAAATTTAGCATTAAAGGTGTGTTTATAATTCGACGAGAGTTTATACATTACTTGAATGTGCTCAGGCTGAAATGAGCTGACGATAGCTCCTTGCTCGTTCTTAATATTCCTTGTTGGGATATCTACCTTATCCAGAGCTCAGCCGACCATCTCAGTATATGCCACAAGCCTCGGACGCGCAACAACCTTATGAAGTTCAGACTCAGCAATATCCTGGACATGATTTTCGGAATCAGGGTCTGCATTCTTTAGCTCATCCTCCAGCAATTCAGAGATTTGAACCCATGATTTGATGGAGTGTATGGCGTGTGGAGTAGTATCATAAATAATATCACCTTCTTGTGTGTCTTCATTTTTCTTCAGTTCCTTTTTAGGTGCCATGGCTCTGCGTTTGACTTAAAAACCTGTTACAGAAGATGGATGAACGAGCTCAGCTTAAAATTAAAATACAGATGTTCGAATGTTTTACTTTGAATACATTTTAAAGCATGACATGATTTACATAGATGTCACGAATTTAAATCCCTTAATGCGGAAGATATTTTTGAAGATATGCATTTAATTTCCGTACTTAGGAGCTCTCGTTTTTTTTTTAAATCAAACAAGAAACTTACTTAATTGGAAAATGAAGCATTAATGGACACTTACAGAAAGATTACCTTTAAAATTGTTTTAGAAAGAAGATTTATTTGTGTTAATTATAGATTAAATCTGAAAACATCACTTTTCGGGGTTTCAAAAATCTTGATGTCGAAAGGTATGTCGTCGAAAAAACCCGATCGCCGAAATCGTGAAATCGCGATATTTTATTTAATATTTAAACGTTTATAGTATGTTGATTAATCGAGATTCAACCCTTTCGAGATTTCATTAATTGGAATTCCGGAAATTGGGATTTCGGGAAACCTGATGACGTGAGACGTGCTCTCACGGAATCACGAATCGTGAAATCGCGATGGCCTATTTCTTTTAAACATGACTTAACTTATCTTAATTAACTAAGTAATCAAGATTAAGGCCAAAACAGAAATAGTTTAGTTTTAACATGAATTATGAATCAAGATTTTGGAAATCGGGATTTCAAGAAATATGATGACAAGATATGTATTCTTACAAAACTGTGAATCCCGAAATCACGACATAATTATCCTAACTCTTAAATTTTCTTAAAAGAAAATAAATTAATTCGTGTTTTAATTATAACTTAAACGTATTGGGAAATCGGGGATCAGGGTTTCGTGATTCAATTAGCATCGAACATTTGTTTACAGAAAACCCCGAATCCTGATTTCTTTCACGTTTAAATTTAAAAAATCGCAAATTTTGAATTACAACCCGTTTTAAATCATTTTTCAAAGAGCGTTGGAAAACTTATATTTTTGTAAACTTTTTCCCGTATTTATTCAAAAATAAATGATAAAAAGGTGTCACGAATTTAGAAATGACGAAATTCTTATTTTAAGAAAGTCGAAACCCGAAAAACACAAAAAATAAAAATCTAGGGCTTAAGGATTAAAGATTTCAAGATCTATTTCAACAGGAACTTTCCAACAAAGTATCCATCTTTATCGAGTTGTCAAAGAAGTGCAACTCCTGCACCAAGGCAAGTGGCTCACCTGGGGCCAAATTTAGCAAAAATTTCCTCCTCTAATGGGAGAAATCAACGCAATGGATAAAATTGCTTTCTAAGTGAGGAGGATTGATCCATATAGATGTCCCTGGCCTCCCACTTATTCCAACTGGCTCATTTTGGCAGTTTTCCAATTCAACAGTTTTTTCCTAGTTTTCGGGTTCGTGACTTTGAGGGTTGTTTTGAGGCCCTAAACAACATTCTTAGGAATATCGCAGTCAAGATGTGATGGGATCACCACTAGAAACATGTGTAGTCCTCATATAGACCTTTCCAACGGATTATCGTGCACATAAAACAAAGATCGTATGCAAAAGTTGTGACCACGGGAAGTTGATGTACTAACTTACCCAAACAGGGCCCACATGAGTTTTGGCACTTCATCTCTCGGGGTCAGGGTCTTGGATGTATAGGGTTTTTGACATTCCTTTTTATTGTAAAAAAGGCCTTGAGAGCCTCATTTTAATCATCTTCTGTTGAATTGATGCAGGATCATCGTAAGCAGCCAACAAAGCAAGTGCGAAGGCAAAGACAGTTGGAAACACACCAGCGCACATTTTGAAAATGTTTTAAATTTAAATAAGGAGACATTAATGTAATAGATAGGGGAGCATATTTACATTTATGTTTTGGAGATTGTAAACAGATCTTGAGCATTTCTCTCATCTGTCGGATATGAAATCATTTATTTGTATTGAATGTAGTACTAGCTTTTAATTCTGATTAGATAGCTAAGAGTTGTAGGGCGGGGAACTCATAAAAGACACCCTCGCTTGTATCATTGTATCATTCCCAGTAGTGGATTATTCAGAATTTATGTAAGCTGTAGAGATGTAGAGAGCAAGAAAACAAAGAAGAATCCATGTACATGAACACTCGAGTTAATATATGAATGCTTTGACTCAATTTCATGGTGTTATTAAACTTACTGTTTACATCTATTGAATGGTATGTTTACAGTGTTTTGTTCCTCTGTTATGAATTTATTTCAATCTTGTGTGTGTAAGAATGCTCTTGAATTCATGTTGAATATATGAAATCTGTGAGGAGAGAAGAATGTGTTTCAATTGTTTCTCTTCCTGAGAAATCTTGCAAAGAGTGCAGTGAACGTTCGCAAGGTGTGCATTGACGAAGTTCTAAGTTTTATCTCAAAAATCTCAGGAGAGATATCGTTGTCCTCATACCAAAAGAAGTGCAGAGATATCACAGAGTCATGCAAGGCATGCGCAGGCGGATTGAATTATTAGACTTTATCAACTGAGGAGGAAAGTTGAGAGACTGTTGTTGCAAGGAGTTCACGGAGTCGAAGGATCAAATAACTAGAGGTTATTTGTGAATGTCGCAAGGAATGCGTGCAAGAGCCCTAAGGAAACCCCTAAGGTTATGACAAAAATATTAGGAGGGAAATAACCTTGAAGAGTTTAAGGAAAGGTGAGTGATGGATTTACTCAATAGGAAGGAAGCTCGAAAGAGTTGACGCCAGAGCATTCAGTGGAGGAATATCAAAATCTAGAACAGGCGGAGGAGTCGCCTCAAGGAGAAGAGTCGATTTGTCATGGACCATTGGATATTGCAAGCCAATGGAGAGATTTAGGTCGAATGTTTCTCATCACTCATAAGCTCAGGAGGAATAGTGACTATTGGATTCAGATCAATGAGGGTCATTGATCTCACGTCCTTGAATTTCATCATCTTTGAAATTCAGGAAGTGGAGAGGGTTCTGACTCGGAGTCGAGAGATGTGAACTCCCGATTCATGAAGTCCTGAAAGAACTAGGACTGTCAGATCGCTAGTAGCGGAGAGTCATTGACCTGTGGCAAGGGGTTGTCGTGGTTTTGGAGGTCAGTGAAAGGAGTCGTTGCATATCAAAATGCCGATACACGAAATCTTGGTTTCCGAAAAGATTGGGCCCCAACTCATAGTCAGAGGTCACATCAAAGAAAAGTCAAGGAAGGAAAAAAATCCTCGTTGACCTTTCTGGTTTTCGTGTATTGTTGAGTCAAGGGGGGCTCACATCTGGAATCGCGAAGTCACGAAAGCAGAAATGCCCATTTGGGTAAAGGATGTGGTTATATCCACGATCACAAGGGAGAGAGTTGGTGCTTAGTGCTTGTTTGCACAGGCGTAACCCATAAGGACCTGTGGATGCACACTAGTGCATGTTAGATATTTCTGCAGGAAATCAAAGAGTCAATTCAACTCAAGGGGAAGATAAGAAATGATCCTAAGACCAGGAGTTCGCACAAAACCAGTTGTGGCAGGGGGGGTAGCATCAGTGTGGTATCAGAGCCTACAATATTTTTTTTTTCTGTAGGTGAAAAGGAGATAGAAGGCAAGTCATGATTTAGATTCTATGAGGGACAGATTTGAACAATGCCGCCAAGAAGGAGAGAAATATCTATGCCCGATCCATCCATGGAAAGGGATATGAGAGAACTATGAGCTTGACTAGATGCTATGGAGACAACAAAGAGATGGACAACTGGAGCTGGAGATGTTAGTGAGGTTGAAAGAGAAAATGAGGCTGGAGGAGAAGAAGAAGTCACAGTCGAAGACGCTGTGTAAGAAGGTCTATTTAGAGCTATTGCAAGAATCAGAGTGAGAGAAAAGATGGACATTCCGATGTATGAAGGAAACTTAGACGTTGAAGAGATGATATATTGGTTTAGGGATCTGGATAAATACTTCAACTATGAGGATGTCGAGGAAGATAAGAAAGTTAAACATGTTGTCGCTAGACTGAAAGGGAATGCAACATTGTGGTGGGATGAACTGCAGGCTGACAGGTGTTTCAAAGGAAAGAAAAGAATCCAAAGTTGGGATAGAATGGTTTAAAAAATCAAAGCCAAGTTTATACCCAGAGATTACCAAATCAATATGTTTCGAAGAATGCAAAACTTGAGATAGAAGATGATGACAGTGAAGGAATACACTGAAGAATTTTACAGGCTCAACATTAGAGCAGGTCATCGAGAAAGTGACGATGAAAAGGTTTCCAGATACATGAATGGTCTAATATATAACATTCAAGATGAAATAAGCATGATGACAATTAGAAATGTGGAAGATGCTTATCAAATGGCTCTGAAGGCTGAAGAGAAATTAGCCTGAAAGTAAGGTCTAAGAGGCTGAGGTCGAAGTCAGAGCAAAGGAAAATCAATTTCCCAGGATAGAACTCAGAAGCCGAAGGAGAAAGAAAAGAAACCTCGTACTCACCCTGAAAGAGGTGGAAGTTCACAAGGGAGACAATATGCCGGCAATAACACTTTTCCGCAAGTAAGAGGAAGAGGAAAAGGCAGAGGAGGTGAGATAAAATGTTTTGTATGTGGAAAGATCGGACATAAATCCTTCGAATGACTTGATAGAAAAACGAATGGAGGCGAAGCTCACATTTCAGAAGCATAGAAGCAAACTATTGAGGTAGAAGATGCAGAAGGTGAAAGATCATTAATGATGAGAAAAATTCTCTTGGAACTAGAGAAAGAGATAGAGAATCCAGTCCAAAGAAACTGTTTGTTCGGAACTGCTTGCAAGACCAAGGACATGGTATGCAAGGTAATAGTAGACAATGGAAGCATAGATAACCTAGTATCCACAAAAATGGTGGAGAAGTTGGAGCTAGAGACAGTTGCACATCCGAGCCCATACAAGGTTTCGTGGTTGCAAAAGGGACATCAGGTAACTGTCACTAAACAATGCTTAGTTGAATTTAGGATAGGAGGATATAAGGATGAAATTGTATGTGATGTTATTACCGTGGATGTTTGTCATATTTTGTTGGGGAGACTGTGGCAATATGACAGAAATGTTGTTCATGATGGGAGAAGGAACACATACACCTTGGAAACGAATGGTAGAATGCATATGCTACTGCCAATTAGAGACAAGGAGGTGAAAATAGAAGCCAACAATACAATACTTCTCATGAGTGGGAAGGAGCTTCTTGATGAAGTCAAGAAAGATGACGAAATGCATTTTACCATGGTAAGAAATCCTAGAGTCATTTTGACTAGTACCGAGATAGATGATCTGCCTGAGGAAATTCAGGAACTGCTAGAGGATTTTGCTAATATAGTGGTGAACGAATTACCTTTTTCGTTTTCTCCCATCAGAAGCATAAGTCATCACATTGATCTTATACCTAGAGCAAGTTTGCCAAACAAGGCAGCGTACATATTGATGCCACGAGAAAATGAAGAAGTCAAAAGACAAGTCTAGGATTTGATGGACAAAGGATTGGTTAGAGAAATATTGAGTCCATGCGTTGTACCTATAGTGTTAAGCCCAAATAAATATGGTGGTTGGAGAATGTGTACAGACTCGAGAGCCATAAACAAAATCACCATTAGGTATAGATTTCCTTTACCTAGGATGGATGACTTGATGGATTTCCTGAGTGGAGCAAATTTTTTATCAAACATTGATTTGAAAAGTGGGTATCATCAGATTAGAATGAGGGAAGGTGATGAATGGAAGACAACATTCAAAAAAAATGAAGGATTGTATGAATGGCTTGTCATGTTGTTTGGTTTGAAGAATGCACCCAGTACTTTTATGAGGCTGATGAATGAAGTCTTGAAAGATTTCATAGGAAAGTTTATAATTGTATATCTTGATGATATACTGATCTTCAGTAAGACTGAAGAAGAAAATATGAAGCATTTACCTGTAGTGATGAGGAGATTACAGCAAGAGAAATTGCTAGTTAATTTGAAGAAGTCATCTTTCATGAAGACATAACTCATTTATTTGGGTTTTGTGATCTCTTCGAACGAGTTGAAAATGGATCCTGAGAAAGTAGAGGAAATCAGAGATTGGCCATCGCCGAAAAGTATCTTTGAATTTCAAAGCTTCCATGGATTGGCTAGTTTTTATAGAAAAATTATTAGAAATTTCAGTGAGATATGTGCACCAATGATGGACACAGTCAAGAAAAGACACAAATATTTTCATTGGACAGAGGAAACAAAGAAGAGTTTCAAGTTGCTGAAAGAGAAGATAATTGGACAGTTAGTTTTGGTTTTGCCAGATTTCAGCAAGACATTCCAAGTGATATGTGACGCTAGTGGATTCGCAATTGGAGCGGTCTTAAGCCAAGACAACAGGAAGATTTCATACTTCAGTGAAAAACTGAATGATGCAAAGCTTAAATATTCCACGTATGACAAGGAATTTTATGCAGTCATACAGGGATTGAGGAAATGGAGGCATTACTTGGTTCCGAAAGAGTTTGTCTTGTATAGAGGCAACCATGCTTTACAATTCATAACCTGACAAGAAAAATTGAACCAAAAGCATGCAAAATGGCTTGAATACATGCAGAATTTTACTTTTGTTATAAAACACATTTCCAGAACTACTAACAAAGTTGTTGATGCTTTGAGAAGGAAATGTTTGATTCTGCAAGTGTTCAGAGTAAAGAAATTATGTTTTGATAACCTCAAAGAAATGTACAGAGATGATGCGGATTTCAAAGAAGCCTATGAAGCATGTGAGAATCCAGTTCTCAGATATAGAAGCCAATGGACTGAATATATCATTCAGGATGGACTGTTGTTCAGGGGTAATCAATTGTGTATTCCGAAGAGTTCTATGAGAGAGAACCTTATGAAGGAAAAGCATAGTGGAGGATTGGTTGTACATTTCGATCATGACAAGAATTTTGTGCAACTAAATGGCTCATATTATTGTCCAGGGATGAGGGAAAATGTCAAGAAGTTCGTGAACAAGTGCAGAATTTTCCAGCACGTGAAGGGAAAGAGACAAAATACAAGGTTGTATCAGCCATTTCCAGTACCAAAGAGGCCATGGGATGAGGTAAGTATGGATTTTGTGTTAAGACTGCCAAGGACACAAAGAGGGTGTGACCCAATCTTTGTGGTAGTCGATAGATTTTTCAAAATGACACATTTCATTCCATGTCAGAAAACCAGTGATCCAACTCACATTGCAAACCTGTTTTTCAAATAAGTTGTTAGACTTCGCGGCTTACCCAAGAATATTGTATCAAACAGGGATACCAAATTTGTTAGTCATTTTTGGAAGACCCTATGGAAAAAGTTGGGGACTAATTTATATTTTAGCTCAACATATCACCCTCAGACGAATGGGTAGACTGAGGTAGTAAATCGAAGCTTGGGATATTTATTAAGGAGTTTGGTGGCTGAACATCATAGTCAGTGGGATCAGATTCTACCGCAAGAAGAATTTGCATATAACGATTCACCAAACAGGAGTACAGGACAAATCCAATTCCAGATAATGTATGGAATGCAGCCAAGAGGAGTATCTGAGTTAAGATACTTAGAGAAGAGTGAATTCAGAAGTGTTAATGAAAAGGATTTTGCAACAGGAATGTAGGAGCTCCACACCAAAATCAAGGAGCGATTGAAAAATTCAAATCAGGAATATAAGCAAAAAGCAAATCAACACAGAAGAGAACTTCAGTTTGAAGTAGGCGATTTGGTTTTGGCGCATCTCAGAAAAGAAAGGTTCCCAAGGAGAACATACAACAAGATGAAGATGAATAAAATTGGGTCGTGTAAAATCATAAGAAAGTTTGAGGTAAACGCTTATGAGATTAGATTACCAGATGGGGTAGGAATATCACCCATATTCAACATAGTAGATCTATATCCTTACAGCGATGATGAAACAGGAGCAGAAGAGAATCAGAAGGAAGTTTAGTGGGTTAAACAAATTCCTGTAGCTGAAAGGCCACAGATGGAAAAGATTATTGATTGGAGAATCGGGAAGAAAACCCGAAGGGAAACATACTTTGAATATTTGGTCAAATGGAAAAGACATTCGATTGAAGATGTCAGTTGGGAGAGAAAAGAAGATATACAAAGACATGGATAGATGTTGTAGCAACTCATGAACATGAGTTCATGAATTTTCTAGCTAGAGGAGTATAATGCAGGAGCATCATAAGTAGCCAACAAAGCAAGCCTGAAGGCAAAGACAGTTGGAAACGCACCAATGCACATTTTGAAAATGTTTTAAATTTAAATAAGGAGACATTAATGTAATAGCTAGGGGAGCATATTTACATTTATGTTTTGGAGATTGTAAATAGATCTTGAGCATTGCTCTCATCTATCGGATATGAAGGAATTTATTTGTATTGAATGTAAAGTAGGTAGCTTTTAAGTCTGATTAGATAGATTAGAGTTGTAGGGGGGGGAACTCATAAAATACACCCTCGCTTGTATCATTGTATCATTCCCAATTGTGGATTATTCAGAATTTCTATAAGTTATAGAGTTGTAGAGAGAAAGAACATAGAGAAGAATCCATGTATAGGAACACTTGAGTTAATATATGAATTCTTTGACTCAATTTCATGGTGTTATTATGCTCACTATTTACATCTGTTGAATGGTATGTTTACAGTGTATTGTTCCTCTGTTATGCATTTATTTCAATGTTGTGTGTGTATGAATGCTCTTGAATTCATGTTGAATATATGAAATCTGTGAGGAGAGAAGAATGAGTTTCAATTGTTTCTCTTCCTGAGAAATCCTCCAAAGAGTGCAGTGAATGTCCGCAAGGTGTGCGTCGACAAAGTTCGGATTTTTATCTCAGAAAGCTCAGGAGAGATACCATTTTCCTCATACCAGCAGAAGTTCAGAGATAGCACAAAGTCGTGCAAGGTGTGTGCAGGCAGATTGAAGTCTTAGACTTTATCAACCGAGGAGGAAGGTTGAGGGACTGTTGTTGCAAGGAGTGCACAGAGTCGAAGGATCAAATAACTAGAGGTTATTTGTGAATGCCGCAAGGAATGCGTGCAAGAGCCCTAAGGGAACCCATGAGGTTATGACATAAATCTTAGAAGGGAAAGAACCTTGAAGAGTTCAAGGGAAGGTGAGTGGTGGATTTACTCAACAGGAAGGAAGCTCAGAAGAGTTGACGCTAGAGCGTTTAGCGGAAAAATATCAAAATCTATAACAGTCGGAGGAGTCGCCTCAAGTAGAAGAGTCGATTTGTCATGGATCGTTGGATCTTGCAGGCCAATGGAGAGATTTAGGTCGAATGTTTCTCATCACTCATAAGATCAGGAGGAATAGTGGCCGTTGGATTCGGATCAACGAGGGTTGTTGATCTCACGTCCTTGAATTTCATTGTCTTTAGAATTCGAGAAGTGGAGAGGGTTGTGACTTGGAGTCGAGAGTCATGAACTCCTGATTCGCAAAGTCTCGAAATAACTAGGACCTTCATATCACAAGTAGTGGAGAACCGTTGACCTGTGGCAAGGGGTTGTCGTGGTTTTGGAGGTCAGCGAAAGGAGTTGTTTCATAGAAAAATGTCGATACGCGAAATATCGGTTGCCGAAAAGAATGAGCCCCAACTCATAGTCAGAGGTCACATAAGAGAAAAGTCAAGGAAGGAATCAAATCCCCGTTGGCCTTTTTAGGTTTTGTGAATTGTTGAGTCAAGGGGGGCTCACATATGGAATCATGAAGTCGTGAAAGCCGAAATACCCGTTTGGGTAAAGGTTGTTGTCATACCACTATCACGAGGGAGAGAGTTGGCGCTTAGTGCTTGTTTGCATAGGCGTAACCCATAAGGACCTGTGGATGCACACCAATGCATGTTAGAGATTTCTACAAGAAATCAAAGAGTCAATTCGACTCAAGGGGAGGATAAGGAACGATCCTAAGAATGGGAGGTCGTGCAGAACTTGTTGTGGTAGGGGGGGCTACATCACGAATGAGCTCAACCATCACATCTCTTCTCAAAGATAATCCACCACCATTCTAGCAAGCTTGTTTTTCACTACATTTTACAGTTTCGGCTTATTTCCTTATTGAATAGAAACCAGTTTGATTGTATATCTGTTATTTTGTGTTAAGCATATTTTGATAATAATTTGTATTCATTTTGTTCTGCTCATAAAATCTCGATCAGTGGAACCATATTGACACCCTCGTTACCAAGAAATATTTTAAGGAAGACAAAAAGGTCAATATCAATATTATAAAGAAAGAATATAGAATACTTGTTCATATTCATGGAACAAGACCTTACAAAATCACTCTTCAACAAGTTATTGTTAGAGACCAACAACCACTACAAATTGGAAAAGTTGCAACAAAAATACATGGAATCAAAGGAAGAAAAATTTTGCAACAACTAGACACCAAGGATTAAGACCAAAAATAATTGATTTTGGATATATATATCATAAACAATGGAATGAAGAATGTAGGAACATAAGAAAATCATATTACTCGGTTTCATCACATGTGAAGCCTTTAATTGCAAAGATTTGAGGACAAATATTTTTGAAGGA
>JASDQU010306918.1:50488-69402 GCA_032191745.1 Picea mariana | reverse complement strand
AACCTTAAAAAAAACCTAGCTATACTTGACGGAATTCCGCAAAATTTCACGTGCTGTCTTACATGGTCATTTACAACATTCCTAAACATTAACTACCTAGGAATGACTTCATTAGAACGTCTTTCACCACTTTGGAGGATTTATTGGGTGGGAGTATAAAACTCAAGGGAGATTAACCCGGCTGGTTAGGCCACATTAACCTCCTGAGGATAAAAAACACTCAATGAAAGGAACTCTCCTAATGAAGAAACCCTAAGGCAACTGACCTAACATGATCCATGTAGACCTATTACATTATAAACCCGCGCACGGGTGCAGTAATCCCGCTTACAAAACTATGTGCTGGAACAAAAAAAATGCCTTGTAGAACCAATTAGTCTTCGACATGTTTGCGTCTGTTGATGCATATCTTCATGGTATATGGAGTTGACCCCCCTAGTTGAAGAGGCAGTCAACAGGTACTAATGCCAGAAGAGATACTCGAGGTTCGGGAGAAGAAACTCAAGAGGAGGAGCATCAAGGAATACTTAGTCAAATGGAAGGACTTGCCTATTGGGGATGCTACATGGGAGAGTTAACAGGTGTTACAAGASACAGGCTCAGAATTGCTTGTGTACAAGCAATTTCTAGCAAGGGAGACTGTAATGTTCCCCGCCTCTTGAYGAAGAGGTTTGGAGAGACTCAGTAGTCTAGTCATCCCCAATAGACTATAATCTCATGCAGCTTGGGGAGAAATCAGCTAAACTCAATGTTATAATTTGAAGTTGACTTGAAAAAGTAAAAAGTAACTCACTGAAGGATTAGAGCGCTTGACGTTGAGTTAGGAGTTGAACCTAAAGGTTAACTTAACTCAACAGAAGAATAGAAAGGAGGTATAAAGGGAAGCCTAGGGCGCACCTCTCATTCATCTAGAATTATTATGCATTTTTCTATTGGGCTCTTGAGCACACGGTTTTGAGGGTTTTGAGAATACAAACCCTAGAGAACAAATCGGTAGTGAAAGATTCCAATCATCTTGTTCCAAGCTTGGTCTCGGGGATGCAATACTCCACCCACACCATTCTACAACATCCACAGGTACTACCACTCATCCAGGAGAGCAACAAACTGTACCCTTGAGGGTTTCCAGCAAGGGGGCTCATCATTCTTTGGAGGGGGGTTCGATCCAAAGGTCTGAGAGGGATTTTGAAGATTTGAACACCTGGGTTTTCTTTGCAAGTCCCCAATCGATCATTTTGGTGCTTTTGGAGAGGGTTATTTCTTCTAGATGATTTCTTAGAGCAGTGGCACGATTTGGAGAGAAGGAGGGCGCTAGTGATACTCAAATCTACTCATTTTGGAGGGGTTATACTTCATATCTGATCCTGAGACTTCACCCAGTGACTTGCAGTGTCCTGATCTACCTTTCTAGTGAGTTTCAGGGTATTTGGAGGGCCCCTTCATCGGGGCCGAATTATTGGACATTGACAGGCTTCAGGAGGGCACAGCTTTACTTGAGGGTTCAGCAGTTGGAGGGGTATCTCTTAGCATCTCGGCCTAAGACTCCAGGAGGGGGGTTCTAGCACCCTGATCTATCATTCTACAGATTTTGGAGTCAGTTGGAGACTTCCTTCAGTTGGGTCAAATTATTGGTCTTCTCAGCTCTGCAGGAGGACGTGCCATCAGCCAGGGGGGTTTGGACTTAACCCCGGTTCTTCTATATTGATATTTATTTTGTATTCAGCCTTCGGAGGCTTGTATCTTCTTGTCGGGAGCATTTTGTAGCAGGTCATATCTTATCTACTGGAGCTATCTGATGTTATTCCAGATCTGCATCCTCTTTGTATCAGGTTCTTGCTTATCATATTAATAAAGGTCAAATCTAGGTTGTTTGGTTCCATATCTTGTGTATTGGTCATATCTTGTTTTTCCATTGATTATATCTTCAGATATGTGCTTGATAACTGAATATAAAACCAAAGGCCGAACTTAAGAAGTCAACCTCCAAGCAAACACTCAAACATAAGATAATCAGTGGTCAGTTAGTGTTCCAAGCAAAAAAATTGGCATGGGAACATTACATAACCCTCAAGATTTTCAAGGGTGAAAATCTAGGGATTAACAATGGTGATTCAAGGGGACGGGATCCCCTTGTGGGATGTCGAGAACCATAAGAATGTATGTGTCCAAAAACTAAGTTGATGCTCTGTGAAAACTAAAGAAATATGTACCAAGAATACCCCTGTAACTGTGTGGGAGGAGAAGAGGCCCTGTAATTTGATCAAGAACAACCTGTAAGCTGACATRTAGTACCAAAGCCTATCCAATGGGCCATGGAGTCAAAGTATATAATCCTCCCATTGAAAACTGAAACCCAAGGGGTCTCATCCAAATCTGCTACCTACTACCACCCAATATGTACACTCCTCCCCGTGGTAAATGTGTTGATGTCGACACAAGRAAGAGAGTCACTTCATCAGATGTCAATAGTGTAAGCACCTATGAAGTGCGAAGGAACACCACCAATAATGTCAATGGGTCCTAAGGTACGAGCACAACCTATCACTGTGAAAGATGTTATGAAGTTGAACAATGACAGGAATCATCCAATCAAGGCCCAATGATACTCAACCTTGTCAGATGCGAGATAACCGCCAATGAGGCTAACAGCTACCAAGSTGCTCTACTTTTGGGTCATCCGTAGATAATGTGTCRAAGTCGATAAAAGATGACCTGTTGAAAAGAAGAGCAATTATGTCTCTCTTCCCTCAGCGTGAAATGATAACTCAAGAAGATCAAGATGAAAGAATCAAGTACCATATCCCTATTGCTGGATGGGGGGGACGACTGACTCAAAGTAGAAGACTCAATGATAAGAGACAAGGAGACAAAACATAATATGACTCGAGACTTTCCTATGTCTCCTCAAACTACCCATCCTAAAGGCTCAATGCTTTGGGAATGATGACTAATGGAACCCCCATCCAGGCTCACTCTAAAGATAGACATAAAGGCTCGGCATGCGTAAGATAGACATTCAAATTTTGACCCAGGAAAAACAATAGTGGACAGCCATTTATTCATGAAAGGAAAAACACACAAGACATGACCACATGTTGATATAAGTAGGCAAAAAGTCAGCAACACTTATGCAAAGACTGAAGTAGATAACCGAAGGGAAAAGACAATGCAAGGAAAATGTAGATTGTTGTCCTAAAACTGTAAAAAATCAGCAAGAAGAAAATACTAAAATGACAATGCAGAAAGGAAAGACAACTACCCTAGACCCAAGATTTTTTACCTCAAAGCTGCCATGATTAAATCATCATACTCAAAGGACCAATGTAACCATGCAACCAAATGATCAATCCGACGAGACAGGTCAACAAAGTCAACCTTCCAGGGGGACCCACCATGAAATCTCATATTACCCAAAACTGCCTTAATGTACTTGCTGGTGAAGCCATAACTGAAGGGTGCCAGTTGATTGAAGGTTGGTTGGGACTTAGAACATGGTATTTCAACAGTAATAAGCACGAATGCATGAGAGTTGAAACTCTTGGCATCTACTTGTAGAAATACCTCCATCATTTTGAGCTCAACTGGGTCATGGTGAACTATGATATCCAAGCTCTGATCAATCTCAGGATCCTGAAGAACAACCTTGGGATGCAGAATAGTAGGCAAAGTGAAAGGGACATCATCTTCTGGTTGAACCAAAAGTGGCTCCTGCTACTGTAATGTTGTTTCATCAAGTTGTTCCTGGACCACTACTGTGATAGGCAAGGATGAAAGCTCATGTTGATTGATCTCAACTTGGTTAACTTGTGGTTCCTCCTCTTGAAACTTTTCATCTTCACTAATGAGAGGAACCAATGAACACTCTTGAGTATTCAAATCTTCACCTTCATCTTCTTGGAACTCTGCATGTGACTCAATTGGCGCAACTATTGGTTCTGGATCATCTAAGATTGGGCTATAACCCTCCTGTTCATCTCGGGGAACTTGATACGGTGCAAGATGTGGTTCATCTTCAATAACACAGACTTCCTACACTGTTGTAACAATCGGTAGTTGAAAGTCGTGGATCGGAATGAAGCCATAGGCTGCCATAAAATCTCTTTCCAACTTAATAGAAGCACCTGGGCCTCCTCCAGAGTTCGAGGTTCCTTATACCTAAGAAAAATATCCAAAATGCCATCAAATGCCTCGAAATAAAAAATCAAAGCACAAGCATCATTAGGCCTTATAGAAATAGGAAATTTATAATAATTTTTAGAAAAACGAGCATTAAAATCAGTGACAGTTTCATCCCCATTATTTTTAATATGAGTAAGAGCATTAATTAAGGAAGAATTGTCTGGCTTATTCGCCCATCTTTCAATAAACTTCTCTTGGAACGAATCCCATCCATCAATGGAGACATCAGGAAAGGATGTGTATCATGTTGGTGCCTCCCCCTCAAGGGTCGACACAAACATCCTCATTGCCATATCCTCATGTTCCACCTCAAAATCATTCAACAATTTTGAAAAAGCAGCCAAGTGGTCCTCAATTGATTCTCTCAACCTTCCTGCAAAAAAAGGTAAGCATTTAAGCCATTTACATGAAGGTAAGTCATGAGGATAATCTGGGAATGACAAAGCTTAGTGGGTCAAAAGAAGAAAATCTCCACCTTACTGGTGGCCTCACAACTACGGCCATATTGTTAATCTCATACCGGAACAAGCACAACTGCTACCCTACTACTATCTCGAGATGGAAATAAAAAAAAGATGAAGATGTCGAAGATACACTCACCATAGTGCTCATTGAAAAAGAACTTACCTAAGAACTCTTATGCTTACAAACTTCAAGTGGAGTTCTTGGCGAAATAATAGTCTTGTTCTGGAAAGATGTTAGAGTTACTTCAAGCTCGGAACTAGACCTTGTACAGGAATCGAAACCAAAAGATCTTCGTGGGTAAGTCCCCTATGGAGTCGTCCCTCTATCCTGTGGAGTTGCCAAGTGAGTTAGAAAAAATAAAGCTATCAAAGCAAAAACTCACCAATGTTGTTGTTACCAAGGCTTGCATTGCTTGGCAACGGCGCCAATTTGTTAGCACAAATTTCTACCCTCCAATCTGTGTTGATAAACTTGTTATGACAGCGGTAAAAACTTGGCTAATTAAAGGTGGAATGGCCCCAAATTGTCACTGACCAAACCCCTCTCCATTTGGGCTAGTGCTTTCTAGCCTCGGGGGGGGTCCCTAGGCACACTGAAGTGCCTTGCTTCTGATCTAAAGTCTAATTTTTGTGTTAAAAAACCAAAAATCAACAAGTTATTCGYCTTGGACAGCATGTAAAAGCGGCCCAAAACGATGAGAAAAAGTGATTATTTTCACTTGGAGGGAACCTGCAGGGTTAGCACAATGATAATAGACTGGAAATAAAGGAGAAAACTATTCAAAAGATCGAAAAAAYCACAATAAACAATTCAGAAAATGACAAATCAGATCACAAATTTACCATACTACCGCCAAGAAAAGAGGTTTGAAGTCAAACACACCCTTCTTTATTGATCAAGTTTACAAGAGAGTTGATTGCGCCACACTTGGCAAGCTTACAACCAGTACAATGCTTCCTTTGCTCAAAGAAGAGCCACCAGACTATAGAGAGAGAGAGAGAAGAATGAAAGAGACACTATGTTGTTGTTGCAAGAACTGACCAAGAACCGTTGTCAAGCATCCAATATATAGGATAATGAGGGCGCATATCCCAAAAGAGAAGGAGAAGACGTCTGAGTGGTTAAATTTGGATTCTAAGTGCATGAAAGAGTGAGGTATGTGAAGAGTGTGAGATGAATGAGTATGTGTCAGAGTTTGCATGGAGTTAATGCACATGAAGGGAGGAGAATTATGCCCTAGAACTTAGGAGAGCACCATGTGGATGAGGAGAAGTGAATATAACTCGCATGCTAGAGTGGAATGGCTAAATAAGGCACTCAAGTGAAGTATCATGCTTAAGACTAAGTCTTAAGTGGCACATGCAAGGTCATGAGAGTGAGTTGTGAGAGTTTTAGTGCGCATGAAGAAAAGGAATGCGCCCTAAAGGTTAGGAAGCGCCCTAGGAGATGAAAGTGAGTGAATGATGAAGTTAAGTGTGAGAAGAAGGGTTAGATAAGGCGCATGGATGCATGGAAATGACTAAGTCAAATTTGCCCTAATTTTTAGGGAATGCGCATGGATGCATGGAATTGGCTAAGTCAAATTCGCCCTAATTTTTAGGGAATCTCCTAAATTTTAGGAATTTACGGTATAAACTCATATGAGGGTGAATTTTGTGTAATTGATGCATGGAAAGTGGAGAGGTGAGTGTGAGGAGTAATATACGGGAAATGGGACCCAGTTATGCGCCCCCCATTAGCTCAATTAATTAATTATTAAATGCTCATGCCATGGGAAAATGTGACCCATGCTTAGGTGGATGCCACATCACTCTGTAGCTCTGCCACATGTCAATCTCTAAGGGTGCCACTAGGCGCTGCATGGACGATGAATGTACCTGCTAAATACAAACATTTCTAAAAATAGAATCCAATTCCTAAATTTTAGGAAACTGTCCACATCACCCAAGATGATTGGGAGAACACTGCCACATGTCACTATCTAAAAATAGACACTACTAAAAATAGAAAGTTGTATGAATGCACTTGACTTTATACTCGTTGATCTCGTCTTTTCGCAAGGGATCCGAATATGCAACCAGCACTGACATGCGAGCCCTGGTGCTCAACCTTCTAAAAATAGTGAACTGTGCCACATCATCCCGGAAAAGATACAAAAGACTCTAGATGACTCAAGGATCAATATTGCACACTCAGAATCTAAATTCGGGACCTGGAGAAAACTTGCTAAAAATAGAAAGTTCTTGCACGTCGCCCGAAAAGTGTCATCGGGCCTAGAATCTTGCAAGGACTCATATTGTATGCTTAGAACTGCTCCAAACTGTCAAGAGACCCACTCAAACCGTGTCTCCTAAAAAATAGCAACACCTGTTGTATGTATACATCTCTCTCAATTATGCATGGAAACTAAGTCAACTCTAACTCTTAACCAAACAACTATGTACCGATCATATACCTGCCTCTAATGGGAAACAACCTCTTGCTCAACACAATTGCTAACCTCTGGGAAAATCTCAGAATGCCAGCCAAAATAATGCATGCTGGCTCTTAACCCTCGAGATTTTCAAGGGTGAAAATCTAAGGGGTTAACACAATCTCACTCCATCGTCCCCGACATATCTCAGACCAAATCCAACTGTACCTCGAAGGTCCCTGAGCACATGCTTCGCTGCTACCCAATGCACCTGTCTCGGCTCAACCATAAACTGGCTCAAGCTGTTGACTTCAAAGCAAATATCCGACCTAGTATTGACCAGATACATCAATGAACCAATCAACTACCTGTACAACGTGGGATCCACCAAATCTGAATTCGAAGCCCCCAACTTCTTCAAATTGGTGATCATTTGTGTAGTCATGGACTTACAATCCATCATCCCGAACCTCCTCGGTATCTCAATTGTATACTTCCCCTGTCCGAGGAAGATCTCACCCAACTACTACCACACCTCTAATCCCAAGAAGTAATGCATCAAACCAATGTCCTTCATCTCGAACTCCAAAGCTAAATCCTTCTTGCACCTAGAAATGAGCTCCTCAGCTCCCATGAGGAACAAGTCATCAACATACAACACCAATATAAGAGGATCCTTACCAACCTGTAAGAAATATAGGTTGGGATCCACTTCACTTTTAGTGAAGCCCATGCTCTGCAAATACCCATCGATCCTCGAGTACCATGCCCTAGGTGCCTGCTTAAGTCCGTACAAGGCTTGCTTCAACCTGCAAACATGAGAGTCTCTCCCATGCACCTCAAAGCCCTAAGGTTGCTCTATGTACACCTCCTCCTCAATCACACCATTGAGGAATGTTGTCTTCACATCCATCTAATGTATCCTCCACCCCATGACTGAAGCAAGAGAAATAACAACCCTGATAGAAGTATACCTGGCGACTGGAGCAAAGGAATCCTTGTAGTCCACTCCCTCTTTCTGGGAGAACCCTCTCACCACGAACCTTGCCTTATATTTCTCGATGCTACCATCTACAGTATGCTTGATCTTAAAGATCCACTTGGAAGTCACCACAGACTTCCCTTATGGTCTTGGAACTATGTCCCACACGTCATTCTTCATGATGGACCGATACTCCTCCATCATGGCATCCTTCCAAACCTGCTGACCAGTTGCTTCCTAATAACTAGAAGGCTCTGAATCAATGATGTTACTCATAAGTGCCACATAGCTCAAAAACTTCTGTGGAGACCTACTCTCCTTGAAAGTGCCCCTGGGTGTCATATGCCCCTCTGCATCTCTCAAAATGTCTCGAAACCATCTAGGCCTTGTGTCCTCGTCACTAAGAGGGTCTACTGGATCCACTAACTCCTATGACTCCTCCTCATGGTCTGAAAGTTGATTGCCTGTACTGGATGGACATGTACTCTCCTCGACCTTTAGAGCCTTCTGCGCCTCACCATCTGTTGTGGTCTCATGGGACCTCTTGAAAGCCAAATTCTCCTCAAACCTGAGATCCCGACTAACCTTAATATGTTGTTGTCCTAGAATGTAGATCTGGTAGGCTTTCAAAATCTCGTTGTATCCCACAAACATGCCCTTCCTCCCAGAGGGTTCTAACTTCGTCCTCTTCTCCTTAGGAACATGGATGTAAAGTGGACAACCAAAGATCCTCAAATGCCCTATCTCTGGTTTCACTCCTGTGAATGCCTCCTCAAGAGTCTTGTCCTCCAAGATCCTATGAGGACTCTTGTTCTGAACATAAATTGTCGTGTTACAAGCTTCTGCCGAAAGCATCATGGGTAGATCCTGGTCATGCAACATCGCCCTGGCATCCTCTACTATGGTCCGATTCTTCCTCTCTGCAACCCCATTCTGTTGTGGGTTGAAAGGCACTATCAAGTCCCTCTTAATCCCTACCTCCTTGTAGAAATCCATGAACTCGTTCGAGGTATAATCACCACCGTTATATAACCTCAATATCTTGATCTTCTTCCCCATTTGATTCTCCACCAGAGCCCTGAACTCCTTGAATCGACTAAAGACTTCATCCTTACTATAGTCTTCATGAAGAAGATCCATGTCTTCCTAGAATAATCATCAATTAAGGTCACATAATACTGGTAACCGCTCGAGGATGGAACTCACATTAGTCCACATACATCTGAATGTACTAGATCCAAGATTTCTTTGGATCTACTATCATTGCTCAAAAGAGAAAACTCAGCATTCTTGCCAAGGGCACAACCCTTGCATACACTCTGGTGCTCTACTCCAAACTCTAGAAGACCTGTAACCATCCTCCTCGATACTCGCAAGGCCCTGTACACAAGTGTCCCAATCTCCTATGCCAAAGCTCACGTAGACTATCATTGTCATGTACCAAGGCCTGAGTTGGTTGTCCAATCCACCTATAAAGACTACCATCACGAGCATCGATGACCTCTGCTGAGTCAAGGCTCAATCCTCTCAACCAAGCAAGGACCTGTCCATCTACAAATGCCACTGCATACCCTCTTTCCTCCATGGCAGATAGACAGTAGGTACTTCTTCAGTCCTAGTACATACAACACATCACTCATCCTGAGAGGCTTCCCAGACTCTAGATGAAGAGCAGTTGTCCCAACTCCCTTGATTGCATACTCGGTATTATCACTAAGCTCCACCTGCAATCCTGAGTTCTCCTCTGACAAACTAGTGAGTGACTCCTATGATCCTTTCATATGACGAGAAGCTCCACTATCTACCAACCAAGTCCCCATGGTGTTCATCATTGTCACCTATGCAGAACAAAACAAAAATATGCAACAATAAATCTGTCGTACCACCAATCTACAGTTGGTAGTGTCTCAAGAGGATCACCATTCTCTCTTTCAAAACCTCAGATTTGATACCATGTCAATTTTTATGCACTAATTTCAGATCTGAAAATTACTTCCTAGTGACTCAAACAATAAACCCTAGGGTTGTTATCACTGAATAATTTTACACTAAAATTATGACAAAAAATTACAACAGCGGAAATACAAAGATCAAAGATAAATCATCCATGCACATGAGACACAATACAGAAATTCTGAGGGAAAAACCAACCCTCTCAGCAAACCATAACACCAGTAAATCTGAGTACAAAACTAGTCCTCTCAAAATTACTAATTCAGCACAAATCCCAAAAATTCCGCAACTTACAAATTTGTTGAAAGCCTGTTGTACGGTCTGTTGACGTCAAAACGTACGACTTGCAAACTGCCCATAACAGTTCGAACGTGCGGCCTACCTATACGACCTGCACGTGTGGCTTGTTTCTCCTTTTCGGTGGCTATACGGACTGTGCATGTGTTACAGCCTGTACGACCCACACATGCATGTTCTTTTGCAGTTGATGTCACACGTGTGGCCCTTTTCTCTCCCTGTCCTCCTCACACGTGTGATCTCCTTCACACGTGTGGTCTTCTTCTTGACAAAAACAAAAAATCCAAAAACCCTAGGCTAGATTTTCCAAACTGCAGAAAATCCTTGCTGAAATCACCACCACATCACCTTAGCATAAGTGTTCACTCACTTATGCTAACTCCATAATATCACAATGAGATGTCAAAATGATCCTCACATTGCCTCTCCTTTTATAGAGGTCCTTAACTTACTTTCAGGAGCCCTTCACTAAACTCAACATTAAATTAGAATTCTTTATTCACACATGCGGGTGTGAAACCCCAACACCAGCCCCCAAAGCTCATCAACAATCCCATGAAGCCCCAAGCTCCAATCCAAGGGGGCTTTCACCAAATGAAAAGTCCAATGTGGTGCCAACAAAGATTCCCACATGCTCGACACCAAGACCAATTGTGGTAATACCTCCCGAAGCTACAAAAGCATTAACAAAATTAGTTGATGGTTTTGGAAAAAAACACATGGTTTTGACACTGTTATACCCCACTTTTAGGGATAACTAGGAGATTATGTCTCGAGGCCCACGGGTCCTAGACATGGAGTACAGAGAGCCAGATCGACTTGAGCATGGCCCTGGAGGGCCCATCTTTTCTCCCTTTCAGCGCCTCCACTTTGTCAGCAGCAGCAGCGTCCATCACCTTCGGCTTGGTCCTGTATCAGAGATGGTTCTTGCTCCATGAGGTAATGAGTCTGGGTATCATGGTATGTGTCACTTTGATCCTCAAAACCTTTGAATATGTGCATTTAATTCCTTTTGTTTCTAACAAATGCTTGGATCTTATACTTGTCCACTTGACCATATCTGGGGGGAATGACAGGATGCCCTAGTAAGCATGTGCCCATAGGTTTTGAGTTGCCACTAGGGGGGTTTCTGAAAATTCATCGTCCGATCTCTTCATATTACCACTTTTCCATCTTGTTTCCCGCTCATCCATCCCATTACATTTGTCCAGGCATTGGGTTGGCCAATCATTTAAGGGTTGCACCTTGCCTTGTGGGAAGAAGGGGCTAAAGGCCCAGAAGGTAAAAGCAAGCTGGCAAAAGATAAAAGTCTAAAAATAAAACCTCGAGATGCTTCGCCCAGGGATCCCCGAGAAAGCAATAAAAAGCTTCTCAGCAAGAAACAAGAGGGACCCATCAAAATAATAAAACAAGACCTAGTCAGAGGATAGGGGGTCTCATCACGAGCCAGCCTATTAGGTCCATGGGCACCTAGTAGTATGACACTTCTAGCAGCTGGTCACCACGCCAGGGTAGTGGCTCTTGGTTGCATGGCCAAGAGAAAGAGGGTCTCATCACGAGCCAGCCTTCTCATTTCCGTGAAAGTGCTTGTGGGTAACATTGCCACCATTGGTCACCATGCCAGGGCAGTGTCCCCTGATTAGCCTCTTGAAGAAAAAGCAATAAAGAATAAAGAATAAAAGGCATAAATGGGGTTGGAAACATTTGCATCCAGGACAGGTGCAACTCGCCTTCTACAAAGGCACCCACAGGTAAGCCTTGCATTTCCCTGCTTTCACTACAACCCTTGTCAGGAAATCCCTTATCCACCTCACCCATTTACATGACTTGGATTTAATCTTTTCCGGAAACATCCCTTTTCCAGTGGACACTAGCCCAATAGGACGCCCTGTCACCTCCTCCAAACTTGTATTTCAGATTTGTATAATGTCCTTGAGCACTTGACTGGGGTAAAAGGGGTTTTATGCACATGTTTAATAATATTGATGATGAGATGTGATTGACATTGCTATGATCCCTGTGACTTATGAGCCCGTGGAGGGCATAGCTGTTGATGTGTAGGATCATGCCAGACGGACAGGTACCACATTGGACAGGTACACATGGGGAGATGATTAGTTCGGACCTCCATGGGGCTGAAGAGCCCATCAGATGGATGTTGAGACCCCAGCAAGGAGCAAAGACAGGATAGAGAGGTTTGCACCGGAGAAGAGGAGGACGTTCCATAGAGGCACCCTGGCAAAGCCTTACCTAGGGGGGTTTTTCCTTCTTTCATTGGAACGTTGGCCTTGGAAGGCCCAGGACGTCACCCAGGAGGCTCATGACATCATCCAGCTTCATGGACGTTTTGGGAGACAGTCATGGCAGTTTGGCACGTGTGGCAGGTTGGAGAAGCCCAAGGAGGGCTAATGTTTTGCTCTAGGAGGCTGCATTTTCCCTAGAAAGGGCTAACGTCACCCTAGAAGGGGCATGACGTCTTACTTTTGCTTGATTAGGGTTTTAATTTAAGACATATAATGTAAAACAGTATTATTTGTGATTTTGGCCTTGTCGGCCTTTTGAGGACCTAAATTTTAATAAAGGTCATTGGTATGCTATATATTGAGGGTTTTTACCTTCATATTTTCATCACCTTTCACTCACACATTAGTGAGGTCTGAAATTTGTGCCCTATTCTAGGGTTTTGGCTTAAATAGTGAGGCGCACTTGTTGAAGGAAGACTTTTCTTGGCATTTTTGGCATTTCTTCTTGGTGGAAGGTTTACAACTAGGGTTTGGCTACTTGAATGCATGGTTTATGTAAGTGAATTTCTACAACACTTCTTAATTGAATGGTTATAGTTTTGTTTACTTGCATTGTTATTATGATTTGTTGAATTAAAACCCTAGGTGACAAGCACATGCTAAGGTCTTGTCTCATGTCCCTACCAAGTTAAGAGCTATTTTGATTTGCTGAAGTAAGATAGAGACTTGCCATAGCAACACTCTATCCATACTCTTCTAGCTAGCCATTTTTACTTGTTATTGAGCTAAGAAGGAGGAAAACTCATCAAGGCCTAGGGTTTCTGCACCTTGATGAGCCATTTTCCCCTAGGGTTTGTATGGTGAAGCCTTGCCTTAGCAACACTTCACCTTCTAACTCTCTTGTCTTTAGCCCTATAAACTCTTATTCAAGCTAGTCGTTTTTATTACTGCCATTGAGCTAAAGAAGGAAGAGAGAGCACTAAGGCCTAGGGTTTCTACACCTTAGTGAGCCTCTCTACCCTAGGGTTTCATTGTTGAGGCCCTGCTCTAGAAACACCTCAATGTTTAACCCTCTTATCTTTGGTCTTTTCATTATCATCTCCGTCCTTCAACCTTTGCAGCCTTTTGACTCCATATGCCCTAGTAACGCATTGATCTAAGACCTTATTAATTGAGTAGCTTGATCACAACTTCAAACAACCAAATACTTTGAACAATTACTAACCCTTCTAACCTTAGCTTAGACTAATCCTACTAACCCTATTGTTGTTATCATTTACTTATGCTATAAACATATTCATGCAGCATTTATTGTGCTTTTAAAGAAATTGAATCATTGGCTAAGGCGTTGTTTCTAAGTATTGATATTGTTACATTGATTGCCATTAGCATTTATTGTGAAGTGATATATTGCAATCATTGCCATTATACATTATTGATTTAGTTCATCAATATTACTGGTCAATTGCTTATTATCAGAAATCCTTGATTATATGAAGTACTAAACAAGCAAGTAATCTTGTGCATGTATAGTTTGCTTGTTGCTTTGTCTCGGGCAGGTACACTTCTTGGGTACTACTTTCGATTATCTTTTATCTTTACTGGCTATTAAGCCGGACTTTCTGATCGGTGGTGACTTGAGAGGGGGAAATTATCCTTTAGCCTTTAATCCCTTGCCTTCTCAAAATCCCAGGTCACCGGAGATGTCTCCCCTGGGCCTTACCCCCCCTAAATAGAAAGAGCCTTCCCATCAAGGTGACAGTGGTGGGATTGGTTCAGTTACGCCAGTTTGACCTCCCTTCATCCGTCTATTGTCTTAACTACAAACTGTGCAATAACGGGCACATATATTGATGGAATATAACTACATTTGCACAACTTCCTAGGGCACACTTCATATAGAGGATATTTTATTATTTGTTGGTGGGTTGAGGTGGCTCCATTGCACACTCTTCTAGGGCACAATTCTCCTAGGTGCCTTTTCATCATTATTGCATTGTTATTTTAGTGATACGGCATTATTTCAGCAACACTGGAGAGTGCCCTCACCTCTTTGAATTAGCATTTATATTATTTTATTTGGAGGTTGTTATGGAGGAGTTTCCTTGAAGGGCGTGTTGCACTTGGAGGGCCATACTCGTTACTTTGCATACACTAACTTGGCCGCTCTTCTATATTTGGAGCATTTTCTTGGAGGGTGCACATGCATAGAATTTGAATTTCTTCTTGCTATTTTTGGACGGTTTATCTTGGAGCACACCCCTTGATCATTTTATTCCTTTCTTGGAGGGCACACATATGGAGGAGGATATTATATTATTTCTTGAAGCCTTGACATGGTCAAAAGCCTTGTCCCTCTCATCTTGAGCTTATCTTGTTGGAGGTTATAACCACTCCATTATTTTATTGTTGTTTAATTTATCCCATGGAATTGGTTATAGAGCTTTCTCCTACGAGAACTATTTTATTGTTTTCTCATTCATGCATCTTAGAGGGCCCACTTACTAAGTTCTTCTAGGTGGACCTTGGAGCACATCCTCCCATGTCAAGGATTATTTTATGTATATTATTGAGCTAGCACCTTGGAGAGCACATTGTATGTGGACCAATTTAACATTTTGACATGGTAAAGACTTATTTTAGTGGTGTGCCCTCTCTCTTTTGGAGGATCTCTAGCACACTACAACTTATTTTTAGATGGGGAGACTTGTCTTGGAGAGGATGGAGTTCACATACTATTTGATATGGTCAACCATTGATTGAGGATGGATCTAGCTACTCAATTATTATCTTATTTGTTTGACTTATCATGGAGTTAGTTAGTAAATAATCTATTTTATTGGAAGAGAGAATTGACTTCCTCTATAAAGAGGAATTTTCACTCCATTTGTGTGGGTTGGAAATTTGGGGATTGAGGATTTCTCCCCTAGGGCTACATTGTACATCATTTTGGCAAGCTTAATGGAAGATTGGAGGTATCATTCTATCATATGTGGGCTTAATTTTTGCATGCTTTTAATGTTGTTAAATAATTGTAGGAATCTCTTGCAAAGAATGTGTTATGAAGGCCTTGTAATGGAGCATCTGTCATTTGGATAGGAGTAAAGTGAGGAGGTTCTCTCTTATTTACTTTTGCTGATATATTTCTCAGTACATCAATTCTTCACCTATCAAACAAGTTGTCGTTGTAATTGATATATCATTGTAGGGCTACATCACAAGGTTCATCGAACTTCAACCTTGAGGTTCAAAATTCAATGAACCTAAAAAAATTCTCAAGTTCGATCAAGTTAGTCAAACCTCATGGTCGAACCTCAAGTCGAATTTGAACCTAAAGGGAAAACCTTAAGTCGAATTTGAACTTGAAGGGCGAACCTTAAGTCGAATTCAAACCTGAAGGCGAACTTGGGTTTTTTATTGGTTTTTTCCCTTTTTTATCAATTATAAAAAAAATTATGTTAACCCTTGAGCCATTGACTTAGAATCCTCTCCGCACTTTTTTGTTCACTCCATGCTTAGCCAACCTACCTCCATTGCTCACATTGTCGACCCTCTCTCCATTTTCATCAACCCTCAACCTTGCTAACCAGAACCCTTGACCTTGCGACTACTTGGCAACAATTGTAGTCTCGACTCTCTACTCAATGCAAATTCGACCCTCCATTACCACTGCAAGATGAAGCGTATACCTACTGGCTCACCGGGTCAATGGCCCACGACCCGCAGAGATTTTTTTTGTTGCAGCCTACGTGCCTAACACCATTGTTGTGGATAGCCTCCAGGGGATTTTCCATGACCCACAGCTCAAGTTGTAGCTTGTATCCTGTGCCACGGCCCAAGGGATTTGTATCCACACACCAGTCACCACTGTAGTCTATCTCTATAAACCGTATCCAAGCAGCCAAGCTTCGAGGGGATTTTAAAGTTAATATATCTTAAAAAATGTATATATAGACAAAACTCAAGGCAAACTTCATCCGAACCTCATCAGAAAATTCAAATTCGAATTGAACCTAATCGTTGCCAACCCGAACTCGAACCCAAACCATGCAACTTAGTTGTATGGAAGCACCTTCATAACCTTGTTCAAGAGTGGCACAAATAAGGCTCTCCAAGAGTTATTTCTGTGGTTATTTCCAGCACTATTAAGGTTGATTGTGGCACGTTATTTGCAATCCATTCCTCCTTAATTATTCACAAAATAGCATTCTTCAGAATCACATTCTTTGACTCCATTTTGCCCAAGATTTGGAAGGAATTAGTCTTGAGGTTTCCATCACCTTTGTGTTCTCACACCATTCATTTATCCACCTGTACTACAACCACTTGTTTTGTTAAGGCTTACTCTTCAAGCATGACCTAAAGCCTCCACTCCAAAGCCTTCATAATCCTACTTAGGGATTACCCTCTTGTGTTGGAGAACAGCCAACCTAAAGAGAGAGGAAGAGCTACTAAGGTGACAGTGGGTAGCCTTCCTAAGATACACAAAGCTAGTATTTTGGTGCTTGAGACTTTGCACTGTGGTTGCTAAATTTTGTAGTAACATGGAGAACAGTTTGTGCGTCAAATTTTAGGTCATTCCGAGAAACTCCAAAATTAGGGTTTCTATCAATTTTAGAAGCAACGGAAACCTGAGATTGCTCATGTGTTTTTTTCATGATGATTATTTAACCTAGAGATGTGCACCCTTCTAGTCAAAAAGAGGACGCAAAAGCTAAAGGACTAAGTGATAATGGTAGAGCTAAGAACAAGAGAGTTAAACTTTGAGGTGTTGTTATGGCAAGGCCTCAAAGATGAAACCCTAGGGGAGAGAGGCTCACTTTGGTGTAGTAAACCTAGGCCTCAGTGCTCTCTCCTACTTCCTTAGCTTAATGGCAAACAGCTAGCTTGAATAATGGTTGATAAGAACTAAGACAAAAAGGTTTGTAAGCAACGTGTTGCTAAAGCAAGGCTTTAGCAGTCAAACCCTAGGGAAAATCAACTCACCAAGGTGTAGAGACCTACGACTTGGTGCGTTTTCTCCTTCTTAGCTCAACAAATAAGAAAAAACGGCTAGCAAGAAAAAGATGGATGGAGTATTGCTATGGCAAGGCTCTATCCTCTTCAACAAATCAAATGGTTTAAAATCTTGATGGGGATATGAGACAAGGACCTTCAATGTGTGCTTGTCACCTAGGGTTCGATTCCACAAATTATAAAAATAAATGCAAGAAAACAACACAACAACCATTCAATCAAGAAGTTTTGCAGAAATTTACTTACATTTAACCAAGAAATCACATAGCAAAACCCTAGTTGTAACACCTTCACCAAGAGAAATGCCAAAGAAAAGTCTTCCTTCAACAAGTGTGCCTCACAATTTCAGCCAATAACCCCAAAAATGGTGCAAATTTCAGACCTCACTATTCAGTGAGTGAGAAATGATGAAAAAATAAGAGTCAAAACCCTCAATTTATACAGTAGCAATGACCTTAATTACTTTTTAGGTCATCAAAAGGCCGACAAGGCCAAAATACCAAAATCATACTGTTTTACATTAAATGTTTGAAAATTAAACCCTAATCAAGCAATAGAGAGACTCCATCCCCTTTCTAGGGTGACGTTAGCCCCTTCCAGGGCAAATGCAGCATCCTGGAGCAAAACGTTAGCCCTCCCTGGGCTTCTCCAAGCTGCCACACGTGCCAATACTGCCATATCTGTCTCCCAAAACGTTCATATTGTTGGGTGACGTCATGGGCATCCTGGAAGACGTCCTGGGCCTTCCAATGCCAACGTTCCTGTGGAGAGGGCTCAACCCCCTTAGGTACAGGTCTGCTCAGCTGCCTCTGGTGGTTTCTTCTGCTCTTCCCTAGTACAAACGCTCTGCCCTGTCTCTTCCCCCTGCTGGGGTCTCAGCATCCATCTGGTGGGCTCTTCAGCCCTCTGGAGGTCTGAACTGATCATCTCCCCATAAGTACCTGTCCAACATGATACCTATCCGTCGGGCATGATCCTGCACATCAACAACTACGCCCTCCATGGGCTCATAAGTCACAAGGATCATAGCAATGTCAATCACATCTAATCATCAATATTTATTAAACATGTGCATAAAACCCATTTACCCCAGTCTAGTCCTTGTTGACCGCCTCTCCAACATAGGTGGTCAACTCCATGTGCCATGAAGAGATGCATCATCAGATGCAAATTTGTCGAAGACTTTGGTTCTACAGGGCATGTTTGGCCCCAACACTTCTTTTTGTAACTGGAATTTTCGCACCCCTACGTGGGTTAATAATGTAATAGGTCTGCATGAGTCATGTCTAGGTCAGTTACCTTGGGATCGGTTCACTGGGAGAGTTCCTTTCACCGAGGGTTTTTTATCCTCAAGTTATCAATTGGG
>JASDQU010306918.1:29137-45933 GCA_032191745.1 Picea mariana | reverse complement strand
TCACTTGCCTTTGTGTGATCCCAACACCTCCCACACCTTTCTAAACGCTAGATCTAGGATTCAAAGCCTAAATGGTGCACCCTAGCCTATAGATCTACTCTTATGCTTGGTGGTGGACACTTGGCATTGATCCAAGAGAGGTAGGTTTGCCTCTCCAAGTATAAATAGATCCCTCTCCTCACTCCCAGCTCACCATATCTTGAGCTAAAGTTATGTTACTTGATTTCTCACTCTCTCTCTCTCTTTCATTCATCATTTTCATTCTCTTTCTCTTTAGGGTTTTGGAGATCGTTTTCTCCAAGATCCTTCTTCTTGAGTAATAAAGAGAAAACTTTGGAGGATTATTGGAAGAGTTATGCACATGCTTCTTCTTGCCATACACATGAGGTAAACTTGTTCTAAGATTTTGTTTGGTGATTGCATCTTTGGATCCTAAGGTAAAATGTTATTTGGGTAGATCTAGTAATGCACATGCTTGTAGATCTATGTATCTTGATATGCTAGATAGGATTGAAATGTCATCTTATTAGTATATGCAACATATTGTCTATTGTATGCCATCATTGTTCAAGGTTTTTGTAGGTTTAGCTTCAAGGGTTTCATTGGGACAACCTTAAGTAAGAAGGCTCCCTTGAGACACACTTAAACTCCATTCCTTTCTCACTTTTACTCTTCTTCTGTATTGCTGTTCATTCCATCAATATTTCAGCTAACATAGCTTAGTAATATAGGTAATTTTTAATCAAAATTTATAAATTTTTCTTAAGAAAAATTTATGCCCTAAAAAGGCAAAAATTTTTCTTCACCATATTGGTTGTGTGTAGCATTTCCAGCAAGGATACCTTGCTGGTTTTTGCATGTTCAGATCTGGTTGAGAAGGGTTTTGGCTACCCAAAGGCATCCACACAACACTCAAAGACCCCCAAAGGGATTGGTAGCTATTTCTCAACTTACTTCTTCAATTTTTAAGCATTTTTAGTCATTTCTTCTCCTTCTCGTTTGCTTGTAGTGGCTCATAGTTGTGGGAGAAGGAGTGGTACGGCCTCCTCCCACGTGTGAGCTCTTGGGTAGCTTAGATCTAGTTTAGATCTTGCTTTTTTCCTCCTTTTGCCCCTTTTTGAGCTAGGACGTGAGGGTTTGTGAGATAAAGGGTAGCTCCCAAACCCTAGGATGTGGGTAGGATTTGCTTCTTGTTTGCTCGGTTTGCTTGTCTCTTTCTTTCCTTAGTTGTATCTCTTGCTTGCTTGCTTCTTCATTTTCTCAATATTTTCTAAGTTAAGCAAGTTAATTAATTGCCTACCTATTTGGGAGAGGAATACCCCAAAAGGTTGGGTTAGGGTTTAATTTGTGGTTGAAGATCTAATTGGTTAATGCTCTAAATATTCTAGATCTAGATCTAACACTTAATAATTCTCTAGCTTAAGCCTATTGGGCCTCATAATCAACTTAACTAGATCTCATGCATGCTTAGTTCACTACAAGTGTTTATCGTCATGTTCTATGCTTAGACCTATAATCCTTAATGTTTAGTTGCTTCATTAAGTGGATGGTGTTCTTCTTTGATGCATAGATCTCTTTAATGCCATTTGCCATATGCTCTAAGTAACTTAATTGATAAGTTGATAAGTAGGCAAGAACTTAAATTTCTTTTCCTTTCTCACACTTAATGCTCATATCTTAATGCTATCAAACATAAGTTAAGTGTGTTTTTCTTTTCATCTTATTGGCAAGTTATTCTTGCCCTTGCACTTTATCTCTTTACTTTGCAAGCTATCTATTTGTGCATCTAAGTGACTTGCTCTCACATAGCATATATGTGTTAATGCTCTTAATCTCTTAAACTTATTCAACACATCTTTAACACTCTTTAAAAGTGAGTTTCGGCCAAGTCACAAAATCACTCTTTAAAAGTGTCATAAAACTCTTTAAACACTCTAAAACACTCCTAAAAGTCTACCTAACTCATATAATAACTTAATAGACTCTTTAGGGTACCTTAGACCACCATCTTCACCATCTAAAACGGGGCTTGAGGAATGCAATGGAGGGTGTAGGCTGGGGACGGTCTCACGGCGCACAGGATGTGTCCTCTCCGGGAGTACTCTTGTCTTAGGACTGACTGTGAAAGCTAAGATTAGCCTCGTTGCTATACTATCTTGAGCATCCAACAGTTATTTGGTGAAAGCTTAATAAAACTTAATAATTTTAAGAAAGCTTAATAACTCAACCTAGGGCTTAATCTAATAAATACCTTGAGGGTTTAATAACTAAGAGTGAGTCATCTTCATAACACTTGTGCTTAAATCTTTAAATCTTATTTGTTGATGTGGTGATATGTTGATGATAATCCTGTAAATGTTATATGATGCTTTAATCTCTTTATATCTTGCACAAACACAAAATAATTAAAGTGGTTAGCTTGTTGTTGTACTCTAGCATTCTTTACTTGTAAATCTTGTACTTAATTTTTGATTCAACTATTCTTTTGCATAACTTGTAATCATACTTGTAAAGAAACCCCCTTTAACTTTAGTTGACCCCTTACCCAATCTTAGGCACTAGTCTTAGTTGCCCTAGGAAAAGGCTTGCTTCACATGCTAACCCTTGCACCTTGCATTGCTGCTTGTGCATCTTAGGATTAGAAATCCCCCCAAACCTTGTAAATAATTAAAATCAACTCCTAGAACTTAACTCTAAAACTAATCTAGAAACTAGGGGCTACCCCCCTTGGCTTCCCTAGGAGTGAGCCTAGACGGAAGAGGTTCCGGTCAAAGTGACAACGTGGGCTGTGAACCTAGGCATTGTGCCTCCAAGGACACACTAAGTGAGCCGGACTTAGCTCACGTTTGCAAGTGTGTATTAGGACGACAACATGCTGTGTTGAGATTCTAGCTTAATTGCTGTGATGTGATTCCGACTTAATTGTTGTGTTGTGATTCTAGTTTAATTGCTGTGTAGTGTGCCAGCCTTGTGCTGTGATGATGTGCCAGCCTCGTGCTGTGAGGATGTGGCCAGCCTCGCGCTGTGATGATGTTGAGATTCCAGCTTAATTGCTGCGTTGAGATTCCAGTCTAATTGTTGTGTTGAGATTCCAGCTTAATTGCTGTGTTGTGACCTTAGCTTAATTGCTGTGTTGAGATTCCAGCTTAATTGCTGTGTTGTGACTCCAACTTAATTGCTGTGTTGAGATTCCAGCTTAATTGTTGTGTTGTGATTTAAGCTTAATTGCTCTGTTGAGATTGCACCTTAATTGCTGTGATGTGATTCCAGCTTAATTGCTGTGTTGTGATTCCAGCTTAATTGTTGTGTAGTGTGCCAACCTTGTGCTGTGATGATGATGTATTAGTTTTATACTAATTCATATTGATGCAGATGATGATTTCATTCCATTGTGAATGACGATGTTGCTGATGAGAAAAACTTCCTATGATTTATAGATACGCCAGTCAGTGTTCCAAGATGCTGTTGCTGATGCTGTCCTCTCTCTCACCTGATGCTATTGTAGAATACCCTTCTTGTTAAGGGGGAGTGTTGAAATAATGTAACTGCAAAGAGTATTCTATTTATTATTGATATATTATTCATTAGATCAATCCCCTTTTGTGGATTGATCATGTCGGGTATTGTAAATAACCAAATCCCCTTTTGCGGATTGGTAAAAATCTAATTGTAATAGGCAGAATGAGAAGTCGCCCCCCAGATTAATTAAAGGTGGTTATAACCACCCAGATTGAGAAGTCGACCCTGCCAGTGAAAAGTCACCTGCCGTATTTTATAAATAAAGAGGCTAGCGCCTCATTTGTACACACACTCACTTGTTCATCAGAGCACAAGTTCGGAGCTGCAGTTGGAGAAGACAGAAGAGAGAGAGAGGCACATTCTTGGGAGAGGACTTTCTGTATTTGTTTGAGTTATCTCTTGGCATTGTATTGGCTATCTATATTAAGGAAGTTTTGCTGGGTTTTCTCCCCCCAAGAGGGTTTCCCAGGATAAATGATGTGTCTTTTGTGATTATGTGTGATCCTATCTATGCTATTGTTATCTAGTGAAATGAAAAGAAACCTAATAATAGCTTAAACCTTAACACCTACTTAACTAAGTTAAGTTGATTAAGTGTTCTAGGAGTTAATTTTAAATCTTGAGTTAGGGAGACTTAACCTAGATGACAATCAACAATGCAAATGCAAATCTTTAATGAAAAGCAAACCCCTTGATCTACAAGTTATATTAAGGTTAGTGCCTAAAGATGGGTATATGGAGTCAGCAAGATTATACAACAATTATACAATAAAACAAAGTAGATGTTGCTATAAGATATCCACAATAAATAAAAGAAATTACTTTGCACTTTAAACTAATTATGAATATTATCTACAAATTGAAATACAACATGATATATATATATATATATATATATATACAATGAAATGAACAACCAAAAGATTATACAACTATAAATTAAATAGTGAACTATCTACAAAATGGATTACATAGTGAAGAGAATACTAGCTTTATACAAAAAATATCACAAAATAAATAAAGAATGCTTATAACAAAATTAGAGGTGCTTTAGTATATGTAAACATCCACAATGAGAGAAAGTGACTTAAAACATGGAATTGCTTGGAAATTAGAATCACATGGGAAGTAGATTGCTTAAAGTGTAAATTTACACACCTTGCAGAAATTGAAATAGCTTTGAGAACTTGAAGTGCAATGTTGTGAAAGTAGTGTGTAGGTTAATTTTAATACGTTTTAAGTCTCTCTTGAATTAGGGGGATTAAAGTGTGATAGATACAAGCCTAGACTATGTGACTACCTCAAATTGTTATCCCCTCAACCAAAAGGAATTGTTGGGTGTTCAAGAAGAAGGGAAAACAAGGCCCTTCCCTAGCTCCACGAGTCAACCTGGAATGCTTGGGCGCTCAAGCAAGGAGGATACATAGTGCCATGAAGCCGTCCCTGACTTACACCCCTTGTAGCCTCCCAAGTCACCCTTTTTGGTGATTGAAGCAATAAAAGTTTGGATGCTTGATTACTAAACTCCAAACCTTTGCCCTTTCTTGTCACCCAAGATCCACAAAGTGGCAAGGGGAGAGAATACGGGGCAAAAATGGAGCACAGATATGATTACTTTTGCAATAATTGAAATGACTTGGAAATTTAAATTGCAACCCCACAACAATGGCACAAGTGGAGGACAAGCCTACCATTTTGGTCGAGGTGGGTGTAATAAAAGAATTTAAATGACAAGAAAGCAAAAGCAACCTCAACAATGGCACAAGTGGAGGACTAGCCTACTGTTTTGGCCAAGGTGGGTATAATAAAAGAAAATTAAAAGACTTAGAAATAAAGAGCAACCCCACAATAATGACACAAGTGGAGGACTAACCTATCGTTTTGGCCAAGGTGGGTGTTGCCGCCTTATACACACCTGGGAGACGTGGAAGAAATCTTCAATCCACTCGGTGTGTCCTTGGGGGCAAGTGAGAGTTAAGGTGCTGTCACCTAATCCTCAACTCCTCTGTCTAGGCCAACTCCTAGCGAAGCCAAGGGGGTAGTCCCTAATAAAATAATATAAGGCTTAAACTGAAATCTAAGCAACTAGTATTCTAGGAGTTTAATTCATTAATCAATATAAAACAAATCTATTCTAAAGCATACACAGATCAATTAATCACCACAAGATACATAAAAATATATTTGCATAAAAGGATACTTGAGACAAATGTTAGATGCAAGTAAATCAAATTTGCTTCAAAGTAAATGACTGAAATAAAGTGCTTGAAGCAAATGGCTTTGTAAATGTAGAAATGAGACCAATGCCTTAAAGGTATCGTGGGCAATGTAGATCGTGTGTTTTATTAGGATTTATTGATGGTAGGTTAATGAGATAAATTTTATTGCATGAAAATAAAGTGTTTGACTAAACTAGATTTGGCCTTTCAAGAGGTTATCCCTTTAGCTCAAAGATTCACTGAGAACTTGCCGAAACCCAATGGTTCCACCAACAAGCTCACTAGAGGTGTCGGATGTCCAACACTGAGGGGAACAAGTTCGAGGTATTCAGTGAAACTTTGCACACTCCCCCTAGGCAGTTCTTAAAGACAAGCAATAATTCTCTTTTGAGATTTCCCTATTAATCTATCACCACTGACCAACCCAGCGTGTATGCAACTTACTCCCAAAAGATTGAGGCAAGCTCGCAACTGGAAGGGTCAAAAACCGCACTGAGAGATGAGGGGAGTTGTTTATTTTAAACAAAAAAGCAAAGTACTGAAAGATAAATGTTTTTCTAATTACTAAAATCTTTACTAACCAACCTCTTGCGAGGCGCTGATGACACAATTTATTTCTAACTTTGAAATTGCATAAAGGAAAACTAAACTAGCAATTAGTGTTCTACTTTTGCAAATTGAAATCTAATCTAGATTGTGGTTTATTTTAACTTTAAAGTTGATGTGAGTTTGTTTGAGAATTTATATCAAAAGGAACAATTAAATCAAGCTAAAACACAAAGTCCCAAAAAACACAACACATCCCCCGGGGGGGAAAAGCGAGGTGAGGCCTCCTTTGGCTCACTAATTTTATTATATCGGTTAAAAATGCTCTTGAAAAGACTTAGGATCTCTTTAAAAGAGAGATGTGGACCCTTATAAATGGATCGGAAAATAAAAATTATACTTTTACAACAATTTTCAAGATATAGGGCCACTTCGGGGGTCTTGGAAGCTTTAAATGTTCAACTTTTCGACAACGTATCCTCTTGTTTTGGCACCGACCTGCACAAAACAACAAGCAAACAAGATGCAAATATGCCCCAAGGGCCAAAACACTTTAAAGGTGTCTTGAGGTGTTAATAGTTAAACCCCAAATTTCTCCTAAATAAATTTATTGAAATTTTGCAAGAAAGGAACCAAAGAATCAAGCTAGAAAGCTTGTTTCCTTGGGATCTTTTGCTGCTATTTTAAGGCAACAAACTACAAGCATTAGATTGCCCAATATTTAAATGAAGTACTTTGGAAAAGAAGCTACCTTTATCCCTTTAAAATTTATAAGCAAAACTTGATAAAACTAGCCTTTTCTAGTCTAGATTTTATGCTTTTAAATGAAACTTTAGATGCAAAAGTAGATCTAGCTGTTGAATTTAATGCAGCTGCAAGAGCCATTCTCCTGAAGGATGGCATAAGACCCTAGTTGTGGACTAGGGCCCCCAGTACACTCTTGGGGCTCTTGGTCTGGGACCAAGCAGTTAGGGCCATGGCAAAAGACCCTTGTGAGGGCCCCCAGTAGATAACTGGGGTTCTTGGTTTGGACTAAGCAGAAAGACCCTTGTATGGGCCCCCAGTAGATGATTGGGGTTCTTGGTCTGGGACCAAGCAGAAAGACCCTTGTATGGGCCCCCAATAGATGACTGGGGTTCTTGGTCTAGGACCAAGCAGTAAAGACCCTAGATGTATTCTAGGGCCCTTGGATGTGTTACAGGGAATCCTTGCCCTGAGCTTGGATTGATCCTTAGATGTGTTCCTTGGTGGTTGACATAAGTCCCTAGAAGTGTCTAGGGCCCTTGGATGTGTTCCAGGGTACCCATGCCTAAAGCATGGGTTGATCCTTGGTCTTGTACCTTGGTGGGTAAGACTCCAGATGTGTTCTGTGGCAGCCTGGTCTTTGATCAGGTAGATCTTGGTGTAATACCAATATGTGTTGGTGTGTGATCCTCTTCCCCTCTCTCAGGATGGTCCACAGGACATAGGAGAGATTATGAAGATAAGCATGACCAAATTGTGGGATGTACCCCTTATGTAGTGATGATAAAGTTAATTGGTCACTTTGAGAATCATATGGACATGTGTTGCCACTAAGAAAACCTCTCTGCCTCCCCTAACCCCTTGTTTGTTACTTCACCCTTTAGTTTATGAGTTTGGGTTTGTATTTTTGTTTTAGGGCTTATTAAGATTAAAAGAAAAATATTAATTAATATTTAAATATAACATATTAAATTAATATTTATGTTAATTAATATGTTATTATATTAATTATATTTTTATAAGCCTAGCCCTAGCCTAAAACTATAAATAGAAACCTCTCTCCTCACTTTTCTTTACACACTCACTCTCTCCTATGCTAAGTGGCAGATTGCTCTGAGTTATTCTTCCTATGTGCTGCAGCCTCCCTTTGACAGTTCAGTTCAGCCTTTGTCTGTTCAGTTTTGGCTTCCCTTATTCTTTGTGCTGGACGGTGATCTAGGTGCTACGTTGAGGGTGGTTTAGGGGCTGCATTGAGGGTTGTTCCATTGCTGAGTTATATGTTGCTGCCAGGTCTCCCTTGCTACTTAGATTTGCTCATTCTAAGCAGCCGACTACCTCTCTCTTCAGATCTGCTCCATTCTATGAAGCCGACCACCCTACCACAGTTCTGTCCTCTTCCTAGTAGTCAACCCTTATATTCCTATGTGTGACATAGCTGCTAGTCACCTCTTAAGGCTGTCGTCTAACTTAGTATACAGATCTGGAAACTCTGTGGGCCACGACTGTCCTTACACTTCCAGTCACACCTTTTTCAGTTGGCCAATCTATGTGTATGGCAAGGGTTTACTGATCATGATATCAGTTTGGGGTTCTTGTCTTTCCCTTAGGGTTTTTCTGATGTGGCATAACATTCTCTTATTCTCTATGTCTGAAATCTAACCCTTAGTGGTTGATCTATCAGACGAAGACTAGATCTGAGCATAACTCAGAGAGATACATCTCACTTGTGTGCCTAGCTCTTTCCTTCATTGCACAAGAGGTAATATTACAGAGGTGTGTTTCAGTTGCTATTATTTCAGTTTGAATAATTTTGTTTAAAGCTCAGATCTACTAGTTTGCTAGCTCAGAAATGATTATTGCTTTAGATCTTTAATTATTGTACTAAGATCTATTCGCTTTCTTTGATCAGAAATGATTATTGCTTTAGATCTTTGATTATTGTACTCAGATCTATTAGCTTGACTTACTCAGAAACAATTGTTTAAGTTTAGATCTAATAGTCTGCATACTAGTCTGCATATTTTATCATTTAGATCTAACTGTAGTGTTTCAGATCTCTGTATTTCTTATGCATTCTTGATCAGAGGTTTGATTTAGATCTACTGTGTTACTGCTGATCTAGTTAACATAAATTTTAAAAGTATGTTTTCTGTTCTTCTCCCTAACTCTAACATGGTATCAAAAGTTAGGGCGTGAAAAGAGCTCAAGAATTGCAGACTTGAGTCTGCGTAGATCCTCTTCTTAGAGTTTGTTTTGCAGATAAGAAGTAAGCAATGCCTTCCTTTGTGGATTTGAGAAAGGGAACAGGGTTTCCATATTATTAAGCTACAAGGTGAACAAATGTCTCTAGCTGTCTTAGCTTCGTTTTTATTTTTAATAAAGCCCAGTAGTATGAATCCACTGGTTTTTCAAACCCTTGGAAAATCTTAATAATGAAAATCATTCTCTTTGGATATCTTCGTCTCTTACTCCATGCTATAATATGTGTGTATATTATACACTTAGTTAGCAAGGTTTGGAAAATGATTATTGTCAACCTTCACTCTCTTTAGCAGTCTTTTTCATCCTAGACCTGAAACCTCTTGGGAAAAGTTAATTGTTTAATGCTCATTTATGCCTTTGGAAATGAACTTGAATTATTGTCATTTCCCTCAATTCTTTTAGAAAATGACTAGAACAGATTGAGCATAAAAGAAAGTTCAATCTCTCTAATATTATTTAAGCATTGTTAGTCAAGGTCCAAGGATGACACCTGATAACCATCTCCACATGCTAAGCATTGTTCCTTCAAAGAATTGGTGTAGAGACCTCATCTAGCATGTATCCTAGCTAGCAAAAAGATACTCTTTGGAAGCTGTTTCTGAACCTCTAAAACCTTTGTGTCACTAATAGACTTGGAAAGTTTTGAAGGTTGTTAACTCTGCATTTAATCAGCAAGTGAGATTTGAATGACTGTGGCAAGCTCTACTTGAGCCGAGAAAATTGTCTCTTTAGTTTGGCCTTTGATTTAACAAAGTCTATTCACCACACCATGCTTCTCTCAGTTGGGGCTACTTCTATGACAAAGAAGATATCCATTACACTTTTTATTTGGACTGATTGATGTGGAGAGGATAGTGAAATAATATCTTGTTTATTGTCTTGTACACTTGTGAAATGCAAGTTTGGGTGCCAAAGAAAACCTGCTTGGATCTTTGATAGAGTGACCAATGCTAGTTGGGTGAGTTTCCTTGTTAGGAGAATCTGGAGGTTAGGGTCCTTTATCTTTGGTGGATCCTTGGATTTCTGAAGGGGGACTCCTAGCAAATCCTGTAGTTTACCCTTAATTATCTATTGATTTTCAAGACTTTTCTCTTTTCTTTTGACTGAAATTTAAATGATAACTCTTACCTTTAGTAACCCCTTTCTCACTTCTGAGCTAGGTGGGGTTAGTTGAAGATCTGATACAGAATGCTTGGGATTGTAACCATCATCTTGAAGATCACAAGAGATAGGTTTCATCTTTTATAATGTTATTGTTATTAATGCTTGGTGAGTTCTTAGCTTTCATTTAATAAGCTTTTGGTAAATTACAATGGCATTAACAGAATCACTGGTAAAAGAATTTTAATGGGAAACTGTGTAACTTTAGTAAATGACAACACCTTACGCACTTAATGGTCATCCATATGTTTTGTACTACAAAGAGTACACGAGCTTTAAAGTTAACCACGATACATTGAGTGGTGGAATCTTGGCAAATGACTTTGGTATTTAGCTTTGAGAAAAAACATGTGAGGGTTGACTTTTGTAAGAACATAATTTGGGGCAATGCAGTCTTTGGCCTCATTCTTTAAGATGTATTGTTAACTCGTTGCATATGGATGAATAATGTATTATCCACAGGACAGTGGGATAATCTCTTAAGGATATGGAATTACTTGAACTAACAGATTTATATCAAACATCTGCATACACAAAAGATGTCTTAGATAGCTTGAGTTGGTAACAGGCTGCAAAGTACAAGTATGTTTTCAGCCTAAGCAAGTTCATGGATACTCCATTTACATTCATTCTTGTGACTACAAATGACATCAAGAGAGATATGTTTACCTTCCTGTCATATTTATGAATCCATGTCTCAATGGAATACTGTCAGAATCTCATGTGTATTTTTGTTATATGACCAAGGAAGCTGTGATCTCAACACATACTTATTTTAAATTGATGTAAGCTAGGTCTTTCTCCCTGGTTTGGAAACCCAACTGTCTGTTGGTCTTTTATCTCTGATATGAAAGACAATATGTAACCTTGGGTTATTTCCTTGGTTAGAGAGTCCAACAAATTATCTTGGTAGTTGGGGTATTTTTCTTTGTTTTGGGAACTCTACAGATATCTCTTCGAGAGTCCTTAGATTGTATTTGAGCCATTATCCTTGGCAAAGCAGCTCAACAAGTCTGACTCAACTTTTCATATTAAACTTGGTACTGGCACCAAGAACATCTTGAAGAGATATGACATCAGATCAGAGTCAAAAGGATCTTATAGGTTCAGAGGGAGCCAGTTTGCACATGCGGGGAGGTAGACATTTTATGAGACTCAGAGGAAACAGTCCCTGCATATGAGTTAGACCATGACCTACAACAGATGGCAGTATTAAGGTTAAATTTGTGACTCGTGACTTCTCTCAGAAAGAAGGGATTATCTATGACAAGATCCTTGCTTTCATTAGGATCCTCATCTCTCTTGTCGCAGTTTTTGATTTGAAAACTTCACCAGATAGGTGTTAAGACTGATTTTTCTTAACAGTGAAGTTGAGCAAGAGGCTATCCATGGGAAAGAATCCCATAGATTATAACAAGCTTCGAGAGCTTGGTATGAAAGTATTGACAATCTCTCTACAGAGTCTTGGGTTCACTAAGAGTATTGCAGATCCCAATCTTTGTATAAAGATTGTACAAAATCATCCTGTTATCTTAGGATGATCTGTTCCTTACAGGAAAGGGAATTTTTGATAGCTCAAACTAAGAGGGAGCTCTTTAGTAGAAGTTGAAATGGAAGACTTGGGTCTTTTCCATTATCTTTCTGAGCTTAGAGGTGTGACATAATCCAGGTGAGATGCTTCTCTCATAAGAGCAAGTACGCAGTTGATATGCTTCGCAAACTTGGCATATTGGACTGTAAGTCCATAGCCACACCGTTGATTTCCAAAACTGAAGAAGCTACAAGAACAAGCTACAGTGTTAGATCCGAAAGATTTTTTTTTTGAGTCCTTAATGTATCTTATACATACTAGACCGGATTTTTTATTATGCAATGAATGCCCTCATCTAGTTCATGTGTGAACCAAAGCATATTCATATGGTTGTTGTTAAACCTTTTCTGAGATATGACTATAGCCTATGGGCTTAGATACACTTCAGTGGAGGTGTAATGCTTCATGGTTATACATATTCAGATTGGATGGGCAGTACAGTGGACCGGAAGAGTACTTCCGGATATTGTTTTAACTTGGGTTCAACTATGTTCTCCTGGTCCAGCAGGAAACAGGGCTCTATAGCCTAGAGCACTGTAGAGGCAGAATTCTTTGCTGCCAGTATAGAAACATCGTGGCTCAGAAAGCCACTCTTAGATTTGTTCAATGCTGACTTGGAACCCACAGTAATCCACTATGATAAACAGAGTTGTGTAAAGCTCTCCGTGATTCCCGTGTTTTTATGACAAAACTCATTGAGATGAGATATCACTATGTTCGAGACATAGTATAGAAGAACATTCTCAGTATTTAGTATGTAGAACAAACGACAGATATTTTGACCAAGTCACTGTCCTTAACAAAGTTTGTGTACTTTCGAGACAAACTTGGTGTTGCTGAGAATACCTCTCTTACTGAGAGGGAGTGTTGAATTTAATGCAGCTGCAAGAGCCATTCTCCTGGAGGATGGCATAAGACCCTAGTTGTGGACTAGGGCCCCCAGTACACTCCTGGGGCTCTTGGTCTGGGACCAAGCAGTTAGGGCCATGGAAAAAGACCCTTGTGAGGGCCCCGAGTAGATAACTGGGGTTCTTGGTCTGGGACCAAGCAGAAAGATCCTTGTATGGGCCCCCAATAGATGATTGGGGTTCTTGGTCTAGGACCAAGTAGTAAAGACCCTAGATGTATTCTAGGGCCCCTAGATGTGTTACATGGAATCCTTGCCCTGAGCTTGGATTGATCCTTGGATGTGTTCCTTGGTGGTTGACATAAGTCCCTGGATGTGTTCCAGGATATCCATGCCTAAAGCATGGGTTGATCCTTGGTCTTGTACCTTGGTGGGTAAGACCTCAGATGTGTTCTGGGGCAACCTGGTCTTTGATTAGGTAGATCTTGGTGTAATACCAATATGTGTTGGTGTGTGATTCTCTTCCTCTCTCTCAGGATGGTCCATAGGACTTAGGAGAGATTATGAAGATGAGCATGACCACATTGTGGGATGTACCCTTTATGCAGTGATGATAAAGTTAATTGGTCACCTTGAGAATCATATGGACATGTGTTGCCACTAAGAAAACCTCTTTGCCTCCCCTAACCCCTTGTTTGTTACTTCACCCTTTGGTTTATGAGTTTGGGTTTGTATTTTTGTTTTAGGGCTTAATAAGATTAAAAGAAAAATATTAATTAATATTTAAATATAACATATTAAATTAATATTTATATTAATTAATATGTTATTATATTAATTATAGTTTTATAAGCCTAGCCCCAGCCTAAAACTATAAATAGAAACCTCTCTCCTCACTTTTCTTTACACACTCACTCTCTCCTATGCTAAGTGGCGGACTGCTCTGAGTTATTCTTTCTATGTGCTGCGGCCTCCCTTTGACAGTTCAGTTCGGCCTCCTTTGACTGTTCAGTTTTGGCTTCCCTTATTCTTTGTGCTGGAAGGTGATCTAGGTGCTGCGTTGAGGGTGGTCTAGGGGCTGCGTTGAGGGTGGTCTAGGGGCAACTCATGCCTAAGTCGAAGGTGGCTAAGACTGTTTACAAATTCGTCATGTAACATATCTTATTACAATTCCCCGGAGGGTATGGAAAATGTGAAAAAAGTTGGTCTTATTGACTGACTGAACTTCTGAACTCTGAATTTTGAACATGAAAATGTTCAATTTTTGGTGGCTCGCTGGAAGTCCATCCTAGTACAACTTTGATGGATAACAGTGGGTATAATGAAAGAAATGCAAGAAAAATAAATCTAACTCTAGCCCTTACGATTTTGCAAGGATGGCTTAGGCCAATCTCTTTGTAAGATGTGGACAATATTTCCTAAATTATTACAATATCAGATTTTTATCTTTCTTGAGAGAAGGCAAACCAATGAGACTCTCTTTGGGTTGCTTACAATATTTTAGAAAAGGAAGATAAGAGTGGATTTGATATCCCAACTTTAGAATGCCTTTGGAGTGCCTTGGGGGCTCAAAACAAGTAGCACTTCCTCCTTCTTGTTGAAAATCTGCATAAAAATCATCAAGGTATTTTTTGCTAGAAAATGCTACAAACACCAAAGATCTTATTAGTTTTTATTAGCCCAATGAAACACAAATTTAAGTAGAGAAACTTGAAGATAAGAGTGAGTTTTTAATCACCACTATAGAGCAAATAAGTTCTTATGAAAGAGAAGAGATGGTGGATACAAGAGGAGGAAAATAATGTAAACTTTGGTTGATTGAATGAGTGAGTTTTCCTCTCTAAAAATCAGTCGTCCAATCCTCTAGTGATCTGCAAACATGTATATCTCTTGCTACACAAGACACAAGGAGGTGAGAGCATCTAGAAAAGCATACAAAATACTTTGCAAGATTGAAAAAAAACTACCACAAAATTAATAGTAATACTACCACTAATTACTCCCAAGCAAAATACTTTGCTTGGGCCTCCAAGTTAAACTAGTGAATAGAAATGAAATGCACAATATCGCCTCACAAACACCAAGAAGAACATCAAGAAGACTCCCAATGCACACAATAGATCCTCCAAAGCTTTCTTTATTATCCACAAAATGTTGCTACAAATACTTGTAGCAAGATTTACAATGAGAACATGAGAGAGAGAAGGGAAAGAATGGGAGAAATTTTGGCATAATAGACTTGCTCTAAGAATTGATGATGAAATGAGGAAGAGAGGCTTTCTTTTATAGGTGAGGAAGAGGAGAGACCCGACTTGGATGTGCTCCAAGTGTCATCCATCCATGGGGGGAGGGTCTCTTCAAGGGGGGCGCACTTTTAGGGTTAGTGAGAGAAGTGAGGGATGAGGGGTGAGTGGGGAAAGGGGAAAACACTTTTCCCACTCATCAAAAGGGTAGTTAGGGTCAAAGGGGGGTACCACCAAAGTTTTGGGGGCCCTCTTGCATTATTTTTAATTTTTCACGAGTTCATGAGCAAGGGGGGTGCCCCTCTTCTTAGGAAATGGTCATCTTGGGTTGTTGGCTTAGCAAGGGGGTGTTTTCTAAGTGGAAAATCACTTTCCCAACTGAGGAAAGACATTAGGAATCCTTTTCCCACTCGCTCTTATTATTTAAGTAACTTTTACAAAGTTTGGCTATTTTAATTAAGCCAATTGCATGCTGATTTTTGATCAACTTGGAGTCCTCATGGACAATGGCCTAGCAAAACTTGTCTAAAAGAGCTGAGACTTGGTCCAAGGGTGTAGGGGTTCATAAACCATTTGATTTGAGTACTCATACCCCTATACAAAATCCCCAAGGACCACTTTTTTACATTTTACATAAAAAATAATAAAAAATCCCTAGTTTGCGAGAATTTTAATTATTTAAAAATTCCTATCAAAACTTAACGGAATTCCTCAAGACTCTAGGAGATGTCTAGCATGGTCATTTAGAACACTTCTAGACCTTAGTTACCCCTTGGGCTCGATCATTAGAACGACTTTCACCACTTTGGAAAATTATTGTGAGTGAAAAACTCAAGGATAATTAAAATTGCAGTTAAGCAAGGTTAATTACCTGAGGAAAAAAAACACTCGATGAAAGGACTTCCCTAATGATAAATTCCTAGGCAACTAGAAAAAAATTGACTCATGCTAGCATATTACAATATTATCCCACGCAGGGGAGCGGAAATTTCGATTACTTAGAAAAGCGTGTTGGGGGCAAAAATTTCCCTGTTGAGCCAAAAATGTTCAAAATAGTTGTACCACTAGGCACATATCTTCATGGAACATGGAGTTGACCCCTCGTCGAAATAGGTGGTCAACAAAGCATTTGATCAATCTTCCAACAAGAGAGAAGTGAGAACTAGTGCCTTTTAGGGTTTATGGAGTCAATTACATCAACACAATAACTTAGAGAAATAACAATGATTATACTTGTCTAAGAGATGAAAAGGTGGAAGCTTGAGGAGTAGCATCTTAAGTCCTCAAGTACCAAGCCCTTAAGAGAAGGTTCAACTAGGGTGTAGGCACTTCTAGGCCCTAGCGATTTCTCCTATCCTTAGACTCTTGAAATATATTTAATGCAATAAGAACTAGACAAAGCTTCTAAAGTGCTAGCACTTTAGTGTTGAGATTTGGGTACCTTGGAAAGTGGTCCCCTTGTGTATGTGAGCTTCTAAACACATATGGAAAGTACTTTGTACCTTGTACTATGTACTTTATGTCTAATTTCACGTTGACTTAGGAGATTTAAGTCAAAAGTGAAATCTGGTCATCTTAGCCTAAAATGACAATTAATTCACTTTGTGGGTGAATTAGGAGACATAAAGTGAAACTATGGAAACTTAAGTAAAGTGGGTTTTGAG
>JASDQU010306917.1:45419-58565 GCA_032191745.1 Picea mariana | reverse complement strand
CATGTGCAAGTGTGAATTGATATCATGTATTCATTATGGGAGACATGTGAATTATGATGCATGAATATATTTGGTTATTTGGAGGGGTTTTCCCTATTATTTAAGGATTTATTGTGTAACTTATCTATCTTAGAGTTGTTTATAATCATAACAACAAAAATGGGTAAGAAAAATCCAAAATTTTTACTTTGAAATTATCTATAAGAAGGGCAAGGAAAACCAAGTTGTTGGTATCTTATCAAGAAAGCAAGAAGGGGGTGCTACATTATGCTCAATTTCAACAGTCATTGTCAAATGGATCTCAAATGTTCAAGCCGAATATGTGAAAAATCTTAGGAAGATAATCAAGGAAGTTGAAAGAAACAATGCATTGAGTTCAAAATTTACATGCGAGAATAATATACTTTATAAGCAAAGAATATATTTACCCTGACACTTCTAAATTAAAAATTCAAATATTGAAAGAGAACCATGATTCCACTATAGTAGTCCATGTTGGAGTTTTTAAACAATATTGCAATATCTGACAATCCTTCTTCTAGAAAGGTACAAACACTGATATTTATAAATATGTGGCAATGTGTGACACATGTCAATGAAAAAGTTTTGAATCAATCATAGCTCTAGGTCTCCTTCAACCCCTTCATATCCCATATTAGAAATGGACTTAGGTGTATGTGGACTTTATCACAAGTATCCCTACCTCAAAGGGGAAGGATATCATATCTATAATTATATATTGATTAACTAAATATGCCCACTTCATTGGAATATTATCAAAATATAAAGTTAGTCAAAATATTGATAGCTATGTGAAAAATATATATAGACTCTATGGTTTCTCCAAAGTTATCGTTAGTGATGGGGATCCCAAATTTACCAACAAATTTTGGAAGGAATCGGTCCATCGAGTAGGGACCACATTAACCATGAGAACTTCATACCATCCTCAGACTGGCAAACAAATTGAGGTGGTTCATAAATTCCTTGAAGGTTACCTAAGGAATTTTGGCTACATCTTGTTGAATGGTGGTACAACACCACTTATCACACTTTGGATAAAATGAGCCCCTTTGAAGCCTTATATGTATACCCTCCATCATCAATTAAAGAGTATATTATCACAAATTTCAAAGCTCATGTTGTAAAAAATTACCTAGTCACTTCTGATGAATCCTCCATATCCTAAAGAATTGTCTCGAGTAAGCACAGAACCAAATCAGTCAATAAGATTATTTGAAAATAAATTACTATGAATTTGAAGTAGGAGACTGGTTTCTCATCTGACTCCAACTATACAAGCAAATATTTCTCAAAAATTACAAAATTCATAAATTTGTGCTCAATTTTTATGGCCTTTACAAAATCTATAAGAGAGTTGGCCAAGTAGCCTATTCTCTAGACATTCCAAATAAGGGGAAGTTACATGATGTTTTTCGTATTTCATGTTTGAAGAAAATGTTGGGTCCAACATATCCTATATAGATATAAATTCCCCTTTTGAATGAAGAAGGAAGACTAGAACTAAAGCTTGAGGGGATATTAAAAGTTAGAACCAGGTTCTCCATTCAAGAGGTGTCAATGAATACCTTATCAAGTGGAGGAATATTCTAGAAGACAAATCCACTTCAGAAAATGAAGACTTTATATCGATACATTCATATTTACCCATGCTTTGAGGATGAATCATTTCAAGTGGGGATGAATTGTAATATGCCCAAAATAGATAATGGTTATTCATTAATATATTGTTAAAGATCCCATTGGATATATCCATCCATTTGAAGGGATGCAACCTTTATAATCCATTGTACATATATATGAGTCCTATACCAATGTAAAACATGATTAATTAATAAAATAAATATATTTGTAAAAGTGGTTTCTTGTAATGAAGGTTGAATCCCCAATAATGGTTTATTCATGTATGCCTTTATCCAAGAGAACTCGGATATCCTGAGGGGATACAAGTGCTTTCACTCCATTGTTGGATGCGATGCATAAACCCTGAAGCTAAATCAAGGACTCGTTTTTCTTCAAGGTCAAAGAGAATCCCTTCGACGCCTTCCACTGAGACAACAAAAGTTTGGCCATTGTTGATAACCTTTTCTTCAATACTTTTGTTCATTAAATATATTATTCTCACTTAAAATACATGTAAACTACTTACAAATTGTTAAATGTTTTGAGATTGAGTAGGTGAAGACCAAGGGTTTTAACCTCCCCTAACTAGACATATTAAGGATTAATTAAAACCTCTATTATAACCCTCTCCTAACCAATGATATTAGAGGCTGTTTACAACATCAATTAAGGTCCATCATTAATGTTGAGAGAAGATGGTTATGTGATATGAAAGGAATCCTTGGATTTCTTGTTAATTCCTTTCATGATGTCTAAATCTCCCAACATTGTCTCCCCTTTTTGTTTTGGAATGCAATCTATGCAAGATGTTTTCATGAGTTCACATGGAGTGTTGTGTTGTGTTGTAAGAGGATATGAGTTTTGTTAGTTACAGGCACTACCTCATTTCACCACATATTACAATCTATTCTATTTGTTTGTATCACACTTTCACCGCTTCTTCAGGTGTATAAGGCTCAATATGATGGACATGCATTGAGGACATTTTTTTGATAGAATGTTAAATTTTAGTGTGGTTCTTTTGCAATGCCATGACTGTTTTCTCTGGCAAGACTTGTTGATGTGTTTTCCTAACACCCATCAACTAAGTGATTGGGGTAAATATATGAACCTGTGTTTCTTTCAAATGGAGACCAAAAAATTTTGAATTTGGAAAGTGCCTGTTAGGGTCCTAACCCGCACATAGGTAGATCAATATATTTGGATGTAATAAAGGTCAATATTAATAAGGCCTTTCAATAAAATAGAATAAGGCGGATGTATAAAGACCTAATAGAAGCTTTCGCTTCTATAAGGATCGTTTTCTATATGCTTCTCTTGATAGACATATTTAGTATAAATAAGGGTCGAGGGTATGAAAACCCTAGATTGGATATTATTGTAACAGAGCACTGCTCAATTGGAGGTTGCCCCCTCAAAGAGGCCTGTGAACATTGCTTTCTAAATCAAAGTGTTATTTATGTTGTTGTTCTTATATCATTTATGTGTTATTGTGGAGATTATGCTGGATATATTACTGTTATTCTGCCATTTCTAACATTTTATTTATGTTCTGCATATTTATTATATCTGGTATCTTGCAGTGCCAAATAACCCTTACCTATTGATCATGAAGACACAACAAGTTTTAAATCAATTTAAGTATTGCAGTTCTTCAACATGAAATACTAACAAAGATGGTTTCTCTTTTGAACAAAAGAGAAGAAAATAAAATATAATAAAAGAAGAAAATTACTTTTTTCCATCTTCTCACTAAATAGCCCTATGTGTCAGCTTCATCAAGCGTTTTACAGAATCTAAAATAGAGCTCATATGCCCAAGATATGTCATTTTTCTCCCACATTCTATTTCCCCATACTTAGCCATTTTCCTTGTTCTCCACTCTCCATACTTAGTCATTTTCCCTCATTTTCCTTCCGCTTTCCTTGCTTCATACTTAGTCATTATCACTACTCTCCATACTCCTCTCTACTCTCTACACTTCCATACTTAGTCATTTTCACTACTACCCATACTTAATACTACTACCCATACTACTTTATGCTACTCCATGTACTCCATACTTAGACATTTTTCCAATATTCCACACAATTTCCATACTTAGCCCATTTCCATTTTCATTATCCACTTAGTTAATTTTCATAATACCCACCATTTTCATAATTTCTACATCCATTTTCATGATTCATTTCCATTTTCCATTTCCACTTATTCATTTTCATTATTTCTACATTCATTTTTCATTTCCATCTTCCATTTTCATACTTAAGCATGTTCATTTTCATAATTAATTTCCACTTTCCATTTCCACTTATTCATTTTTATTATTTCTACATTTATTTTTCATTTCCATCTTCCATTTTCACACTTAATCGTTTTCATTATTTATCACTTTACTACACTTAGTCATTTTTCATGACTTACCAGATTTTACTCTTTTTTACCCTTTTTTTATCTTCAAATTTCACTTCCCATTTCCCCATTACCTTCTACACTGAGTTTTCTAGGTATTTCTATTTTCCAATTTTATTATTTTATGAAATTATTAATTTAATTCCTAAGTTTTATCTGTTTCCCCCTCCTTTGGCATATTGGGACACGTGGAAATGATGTGAACTACCATATTGGGACACGTGGCAATGATGTGAACCTACCATATTGGGACATGTGGAAATGAGGTGGACCTATCCCTGGGTGACACGTGGCAGTGAGGTGGACCTATCACATTGTGATGTGTGGTAATGAAATGGACCTACCCCCGAGTGACACTTGGATGATATTTATTAGACACATAGATGACTAGGCAAGTGATTTGGAATGATAATTGGGTAATGACATGGCAACCAATAGTTACATTGTGCACAAGCTACGAACAGCTCCATAGTTCTCTCTATTTCACACACAAATAATATGGGGATGTATTTTGCTTATAAACATGTATGAGAACTACTCCTCAATACATGTGGGATAAATGGGATGGATTTTTAATCAAGGGCTCAAAATTCACGTGCATGGATCAACAGTTGTTGAGTCTCCATATTCCAGAGGCCATAACTTTTGATCTTGGCATCTAATTTGAGAAAATGATCACTCGTTTGAAATCTAGAGATGAAAATACAACTTTGGAATGGTCTCCATGGCTAGAATCATTATTATCATTCCCTAAAAATTAAATTACAGTCGGGACTATTTTTTGTCTTGGAAACAAATTATTTTTTGGAAAATGATTTATTAAAAGAAATTCATAAACTTCTAAAGTTGGTCCTAGAGGATCGCATGAATATCAGAGTTCAAATTTACAAAGGGACACATAAAACCCTAACTAAAAATAAGTTTCAAGAAGATGAAGAGAAGACTATAAAAGAAGATGTAAAAGGGATTTAAAAGGTTTAGAATTCACATCATAGTAAGTCAAGTAGTCACCTTGTTCTTTCCTTAACCATTATTCTTCTTAAATCAATTGCCATTTTTCTATTTATGTTACCAACAACCTGTGAAACCTAAGGTTGATCCCTGACTGTTTTATTTTGTCTTTGAGATCTCTTTTCATTTTATGGTCCATGGGAGCCCCATCCCAATCTTCTTTGAAGGAAAAATGTAGCTTACTTTTATTGTAAACCCAGACATTATTGCTTATTTTATTAAAGACATTTATTATTGTTTTTAGTCTCCCAGAGAACTATTTCGGGACATAACATTATTTATATCTCAAACTTTAATTTTTAAGCATGAGATTTTAGATGTGTGTCTATCAAAATCTTTATTGCATTTAATGGAATGATAATTTAGATTTCTCTGCCATATGTGGTCCATATTTTCCTTTCCTTTGTTGAATATTGTGTCTTACTTTGATGAATGTTGTGATGGAAATGTCATCCTATGATAATGTATACTCTTTTGGTTTATAAATCTTGTGGCATAGTGTAAATATTTACTTTATGTGAGATACTTGGTCCTTCTCATATATTATTTGCATCTGAATATTTGTTTCAAGAATAACGCCTAGTCCTCTATCAGGAATTTTTTTTGTTCTTGTATGTTATTTGAAATAGAGGAATACCACCTCTTTAAAAACACAGGGGGATTTATCCATGTGAGGTTAACTTAAAGACCATAAGACAGTATTTTAGATCAACATTTTTGGTGAGCATATTGGGGAAAACAAAAGGTTGGTTTTGCAGACCAGAAATTGCAACGATTTGTTTTCAACAAATTTGATACTTTTTAGGATCATATATGTTATGGGATAATTCCCCTACATCTAGGTGAATATCCCCTTAGATTCTAGACCCCTAATACTAGGACATAAACATACAAATGGACACTAACATCCCTTTGAATTCAATTTCCTAATCAGAAAGAGAAAGAGAAGGAAGAAAGTGTGATGCACCTTATTTTGTGGTTCATCCTCGTTGCCTCCAATATGAGCTTGATCTCCAAACTCTTTAGCACCACTCGATACCTGCAATGAAATGGACACCAAAAAGAATAAGAACTCCTACTCTACTCTACAAGATTCGACTAACCAAATTCATCTATAGTAGACAAGCATATGTAAAGATACACAAACTAGAAGGGAATAGGCCAAGCATATATTAATGAGAACTTTAAAGAGATAATTACAATCATGGATGGTGTTGCAGTAGCTTCCCCAAGTCCTCCTCATCCATCCCTTGCATGATACTCCCAAGATCATAAGTTTGATATCCAAAAACTTCCTCCTCTTCTCCATGGAAAGCCCTCATTATATAGGATTTGGAGGCTTAACCACCATGGAGAAAATCACTCATAAGATCCACTAAAAAGGGATCTTCAATATTTTTAGGGAGAAAATATCTCTCAAGTATTTTAGGGAGAAAATATCTCTCAAGTATTTTGAGGAAATATCTCTCCCATCCATGAGATTCTCAACCTCTCCTTGAAAATAGGAAACCAAATGTGAGGTGGATTCTCACACTAAATTAATTTCCTTTTTATGAATATTAATAATTAATTCATGTGCACATGGTATTTTGAACTTCACATAATATATTTCTCCTCCACATTGACTAGGGATTGTGACAAATGTTCTTTCATGGTGTCAATGTATGTGACACTTTCATGACACTTGCGACACTTAGGGTGAGATACTTAAGTGTGGCATTTTGGTGTGTAACAGATTTCCCCCTAAAGTGTGAGGTCAGAAGAGAAACTGATGGCCGAAGCACTTTAAAATTCTTCAATGCAAGGGCGTGGAGTTGGAGAACCTAGAAGAAGCTACAAACAATCATCAAACGATATTAATATATGTTCCATTTCCGAGGTAGGCATACCTATGCTCGGAATACGAGATGACTCAAAGCACGGTCGCCGACCAATACACCACAGATCCATGAAAAATATTGACTAAGGATATGGCCACCAAAGATACAATGTGGATCCATACCTCCATGACATGAACTGATCGTAGCCATGAAAAATACACAGTGGAGCTACGAGATGATAAAACATAGCCATGGACCAATAAAATGTGGATCTATGTGACAGTATATATATCAGCATGCTCAAATGATCTCCTTCACAACCTGGGAAAAGAAGATAACAGAGTGAATGCTCAACCCTAGGTCTTCGTCCCAATCCCAATGTGGTATGAATCTAGCCATGTGAATATATGTTTTGATGTCGAAAATGGTAGAAACCACTTTATTACCGGTCATTGATGAATATCGTTAAAAAGTGTGAGGGAAATCACCAATGATGTCAATGACTCCCAAGGTACCCTAGTACATTATAGTAAATGTGAATAAATTATCTGAGGTCAAACATTTGTGAAATCATCCGATCAGATGTCAATGATGTAAACCCAATGGCGGAAGCGAGGAGGCTTGTCATTAAGGCATGCAGGTCCTAAGGTACTAACTGGTTTCTAAGTCTAATTCATAGATGATGTGTTGAATTCGACAGGAAAAGAATCATCGAAGGAGGGCCTTGATGTATCCCCCATCATCGACACAAAACTAACACAGGAAAGTGATGTAAGATGGTGAATCGAATGAGTATGAACTGACACAGGAAATGGAAATTGGAAATACTGCAGATGGATGGTTTGAAGTGAAAATTCCCTTGAACATGATGAGGCACAACAACTGACTTGGAAACATCGACTCGTCGAGTACCACTAATGTAATGTGACAAAAATCAGAGCACTCTTTGTTGAATTTTGGTATCTTGGAGGTACTTCTGCATTGGCAGCGCTCAGCATGTGGAAGTAACCAAACAAATTTTCTCCTAGTGACTTTATAATATGTTTTTATAAAGTTGGGTCTATTAATTATTTTTAATGTAAAAGTGACTTTATGATGTTATGGGTCACTTTAATGACTTAAGTGACCTCAACGAATGATTAATTTGTGACCGTTAATCTCAAGGGAAAGTGAAGAGTCACTCAAGGGAGATCAAGGGTTAGGAGAGTTACAATTTCGAAATTAATAAAAGGCAGCTCATTAGGAGAAGGAGGGCGCACTTTTGAGGAGAGTTTGAGGGAAGGTGAAGGGGCACACATCCCAAGAGGGTTTCTTTGCTTGGAGGGAAATATTTTCAACATCCAGAAGTTGGCATGCATCCCTAGGAGGATTGGCATGCACTTCTAGGAAGTTTCATCATTAGTGGAGGCCGTACAGTACGGATTGGAGGAGGTCATACATCATTTTTATGCTAGCTTTGTAGCTATAGCTAGCACAGAATATTATGTTTTGTAATGGCATGGATTTCTAGGTGTTTTACTGTTGTTGATAAATCCGTGCAGTGAGGTATGGATCTGTACTTTTTCTGGGCACGAAAACCAAGTTTATTCCTGTTGTTAGTGACTGTACAGTCTGTAAAGTTTGTATTGGAAGTCAATGGTTGATTTCATACTATGTTGCTAAGGAAATGTAATTTGTTTTTTATCAGATAGGGTGACTGTACAGGTTTTTAATGTTGAATATAGACTGTTGATGTACTCAGAATGTTTCCTTAAGATGAATAAAGAAAGCATTCTTTCTCCTCAAATCTGTCCATTTTTTTTTTTTTTCTTCAAGTGTTTATGCACAGATTTTTGTTCCAAATGAGGGTTATTGTCTGTTGTTCATAAATTATTTCCTCTGCTATTTTATTTCAGAACTTTTCTATGAGTATTTATTTCCATAAAGAACAGTTGTATGGTTGTCGTATCTTTATTGGTATTAAATCTAATTTATTCTAAGTGGTATACTAAAATAAGATGTATTTCAACATGGTATCAGAGCAGGTGCTCTGAAGTTCTGTGGACAACATTTGGCACTTGGGACAGCAAGTGATTTGCCAGTGTATTTTCTTGAAGAAGGTAGAAAAGGTTCTTTGTCAGGTGGACAAAGGTGACTTCCAGCATCAGATTTGAAGATAGGTTGGAGGGGATCTCCAACTACCTGCAGTTGAATGTTAGAATCAGCAGTGTTCTCAAGGAGAACAAATTGTGGTCATTTGCGAACACCGTTGTTCCTATACCTTCTTCATATCCCATAGATCTTGATGTTCATGAGGTGAAGTAAGCCAAGACTTAGAGAATCATCTTGGACAGGGTCAAGAACCACCTTATTCCACACTTGGATGAGAAGAAGACAGCCAAAGAAATGTGGGATGCACTGAAAGTCTTGTATGAGGCTAAGAATGAGAACCGAAAAATGGCTCTTCGGGACAAGCTCCATGGAGCTAGGATGGTCAAAGGAGAGAGTGTGGCCACCTACCTCACCCAGGTTGCACAGGTGAAGGACGAGTTGGTAGATGTTGGAGAAGTCATTCCTAACTCAGAGTTGGTGTGGATAGCCCTCAAATTATTCACCAAGGAGTGGGAGGTTTTCGTCAAGTGTGTGGTACGGAGAGAGAAGCTTTCTGACTGGAGTAGACTGTGGGATGATTTTACACAGGAGGAGATCCGAGAGGTATCTCAGGAGAAGTCATTGGATGGTGCAGATGACAAGAATGTTGTTCTTGTGGTAAAGAGAAATGAGAAGAAGAAGGACATGATCAAGGTGAAATGTTTTGCATGTCATAAGATTGGCCACTATGCTAGTCAATGTCTGAACAAGAAGAAGAAGAAATCGGAACTAGAGATAGCAGCTTCAACAGAGGTTGCAGAGTTTGATGAGAGATATGAGAAGGAGTTATCTATCATGACTGGTCTCATGGGCAATGGGTGCCTAGTGTTTGAGAACATTGATTCTTGGTTTGTGGATCGTGGAGCTTCTCGGCACATGACTGGGTTGAGGTCAGTTTTCCTCGATCTTATAGAGATAGACTCGGACTGCAGAGTGAATTATGGAGTCGGCCCACAGCTTGCAGTTAAGGGGGTTGGAAGGGTGAGATTCCAACTAGATTCAAGAGGTCTTATGGAGGTTGTTGAGGTGTTATATATTTCAAAGTTGACAATTAATTTTCTCTCAATGTCAGCTTTGGATGAGAGTAGATTTGGAGTTGTTTTCTACAGTGGACATGTTTTTCTATATCTTGTGGGAGCAACTGCTGACATAGAAGTGATGATTGGTGTCAAGTATGAGGTAATGTACAAGTTGTTGGGTAGAACTGTGTTGGGGTCCAGTGGATTTTTGGACTCAGATTTTGTGTCGAAGAGTGGTAGGTAGCACGAGAGAGATAGTTGATACATGGGACTCAGTCTTCTTCTGGGACTCTCAAAGGACTCAGCAGGCATGAGTCTACACAGATGGATGCTTAGGAGAGTGTGCAGTATCCTAGGCGCATGTCTTCAATTTGTGGTACAACAGAGGTAGCAGTAGAGGCTTCCAGTGCAGTGGGAGTAGTGGCTTCTTGTTCAGAGGGAGCAGAGACTTCTAGTACAGAGGGAGCAGTTACGATAGCTGATGAGATGAAGACAAACTATGGTGGTGATACCAGAAGTACCTCTCTCGCTAAGAGGGAGTGTTGAATTTTGGTAGCTTGTAGGTACTTCTGCATTGGCAGCGCTCAACATGTGGAAGTGACCAAGCAAATTTTCTCCTAGTGACTTTATAATATGTTTTTATAAAGTGATTTTATAAAGTTGGGTATTTTAATTATTTTTAATGTAAAAGTGAATTTTTGATGTTATGGGTCACTTTAATGACTTAAGTGACCTCAACGAATGATTAAGTCGTGACCATTGATCTCAAGGGAAAGTGAAGAGTCGCTCAAGAGAGATCAAGGGTTAGGAGAGTTACAATTTCAAAATTAATAAAAGGAAGCTCATTAGGAGAAGGAGGGCACACTTTTGAGGAGAGGTTGAGGGAAGGTGAAGGGGCAAGCATCCCAAGAGGGTTTCTTTTCTTGGAGGGAAATATTTTCAGTAGCCATAAGTTGGCACTCATCCCTAGGAGGATTGGCATGCACTTCTAGACATTTTCATCGTTAGTGGAGGCCATACAGTACGTATTGGAGGAGGTCATACAACATTTTCATACTGGCTTTGCAGCTACAGCTAGCACAGAAATAGTTGTTGTGTATTGGCACGGATTTCTAGGTGTTTTACTGTTGTTGATAAATTCGTACAATGAGGTACAGATCTGTAATTTTTATGGCCACGAAAACCAATTTTATTTTTGTTGTTAGTGACTGTACAGTCCGTACATTTTGTAATGGAAGTCAATGGTTGATTTCAAATTGTGTTGCTAAGAAAATGTAAGTTGTTTTTTCTCAGATAGGGTGACTGTACAGGGTTTTCATGTTGAATATAGACTACTGATGTACTCAAAATTTGTCCTTAAGCTAAATAAAGAAAGCATTCTTTCTCCTCAAATATGTCTAGTTTTCTGTGGTTTTTATTCAAGTGTTTATGCACAGATTTTTGTGCCAAATGAGGGTTATTGTCTGTTGTTCATAAATTATTTATGTTGCTATTTTATTTTAGAACTTGTCTATGAGTATTTCTGTCCATAAAGAATAGTTGTATGGTTTTCGTATCTTTATTGGTATTAAATCTAATTTATTCTAAGTGGTATACTGAAATAAGATGTATTTCAACACTCTTCGACTGTACGAAAAAGTATGGCAACACATGGAATTCGTATGACTCAAAGACAAGTGGATTACCCAACTATAAGACGAGACACAAACAGGTGTCATGTTCAAGGGCGACAAAAGCTGTCATAAAGGATTCTCAAAAAAATTGACCCACTTCCTTCAATTTTTTCCCCCACCCAGATAGATGAGTACCTATTTTTAATTTAATGAGATCAAGGAGGATAACACATGCTCGATATAACTCACCTTCAGTAAGTTCCTCTTCCTTTGTTTAACGAACTGGAAGAAGTAAGGGTTTGTTCCCTATGGGTCCTTCAATGTGTAGTTTAGCAAGTCCAGAGAAGGAAAACTCGGTGGTTTTTCATGTTTAGCGAATCTCAAAAGAACGTAAAGATGACTCCAGGGTTGTCCTTTTTCATGATTTTAGTCTCCGAAGTGCGAAAAAGTATGAAACAATACAGTGAGGAACTCTGATAATCATTCTTGATTAGAGTGTTCCTTTTCATAATTAGTCTCACGAGGCTGAAAAAGAGATAAACTATCACTTGAAAGATTCCCTTTCAAACCTTTTAACAAGTGTGAAAGGAAGCAAGATCACTCAACAATATTTTCATATTTAGAGAGTCTGAAAAGAGCTTATAGGAGACTCCAGGGGGTTCATTTTTAATATAACCTTTACGAGTCCGAAAAAGTGATAAAATTATACTTGGTTACATTCTCATGTATTTTCAAGCACGAGAAAGAACAAAGACTAAGCTCGGTAACTTATTCTCATGTATTTACGAGCAGAAGAAACAACAAATACTACTATAAAAAGACTATTATGTTACGATGGGAATGACCTTCGAAGGAGGATCACTAATAGTAGTGTGTCTCTCTAAAGGTAGTATTCCCCCATCTTCTTTGGCAGAATTTGGTTTTTTTTCTCCAGCATGATGTCGAGAGGCTAGAGATCTTCCCCACAAGCAATGTTTCCTTCAACAACTCNAAGTACTTGATCCAGATTCAGAATCGATTCTACTGAAGGGGAGTTTGTTTCATTTTTTAATGATATTAACAAAGACAATGAACTATGCTCGTCGAGACCAGGAACTACCAAAGAATGAGATGAATCTAAGGATTGTCGTGCCTGAGTCGAAATAACGTTTAAGGTGGCAACCTACACGGTGGGAGGAGAAGGCAAAGGAAAAACCTCCATGAGCGAGGAATCGTTGAGAATACCTACACCTACACTCTCAAAATTATTTTGTCCTAGAAAAGGGACATTGTTTGTTGTGACATTGTTGAGATCTGGAGTTGTATACTCAAGTTGGTAAACAGTGATAATATTTCCTTGATGGGGAAATCTTAAGATACGAAACACCGAAGATGTGATGGAAGTCATTGCATAGAACCAACTCCTCACATAACTCCTCACGGTTTGAGAGTTATGGCCTTACGAAGTTGAAGGACCCTCATATGATTGGCTTGAAACCCCAAAAGGTCAAATAAGTC
>JASDQU010306917.1:12738-24554 GCA_032191745.1 Picea mariana | reverse complement strand
AATGACACTTGGGAATTGGTTCCAAGACCAAAGGATAAGAATGTGATCGACATAAAGTGGGTATACAGGAATAAATTGAATGAAGATGGGCAGGTTACAAGGAACAAAGATAGATTGGTATGTAAAGGATATGCATAGGTTGAAGGAATCGACTTTGAAGAGACATTTTCCCCAGTTGCCAGAATGGACGCAATCTGATTGCTTTTAGCTTATGCATGCTCCAAAAATATTAAAGTGTATCAGATGGACGTAAAATCATCTTTTTTAAATGGGGAACTTAATAAGAAGTCTACATTGAACAACGAGAAAGATTTCAGTTGTTATAGAATGCAGATTATGTGTGTAAATCAAAAAAGGCCTTGTATGGTATAAAACAGGCTCCTAGAGCATGGTACTCTAGACTGGATAAATATCTACAGCAGGCAGGGTTCAAAAAAGGAAGTGCAGACAATAACCTCTACATCAAGGTAACTCAAGATAGTATTTTATTAATTGAAGTTTATGTTGATGATATCATTTTTGGAAGTATTGATGATAGGTTAAGCCAAAAATTTGCAAAGGACATGCAAAATGAATTTGAAATGTCATTAATTGGAGAACTATCCTTCTTTCTGGGTCTTCATATACGTCAAAGACACCAAGGAATTTTTATTTCTCAAACCAAGTATATCATAGAAATGATAAACAGGTTTAGAATGGAAGATTATGATCTAAAAATAGCACCCCCTACTCCATTAAAATAAACTTCAGGACCTTGCTCTATGTCACAGATGTGCAAGCGGTTTTATGTGTCAAGTTTAGGCTCCTTTTAAAGGTTTATGTGTGAGGTTCTTGAAAGGTTAAATGTGTTGTTTAAAGAAATACAACAGCAACATAACATGCAGCAAAATATAACCAGCAAACGCTCACAACAAGAACAACATGATAAAGGAGTTCACCCCCAACTGGGCTACATCTCCTTGAGCCTCCATCAATGGACTAGGCTCTCTGGGATTAGTTTGTCAAAGATTATTTTACAAGATTCTACTCAACTTGAATGGATTTAGTGACTCTACCATTGGGTTTAGAATACATAAAAACCCCAAAAAATGACTGATAGAACTCTGAAAATGGATCATGGCTCATCCGGGCATGACCTCTTCTACATGTGGCCTTGAGCTTCCCTAAGATTTCTTGTGGAAAAAACACCTGTAAAAGTATTCAAATTCCTCTAAAACCTATCCCAATGTGTTCAGATCATAACAATTAGTCAAAAATGACTATTCAGTCACGGAAAATAGACTTGGGCTCATCTGAGCATGACCTCCTTCAATGGTGGCCCTAAGCTCCCTAGAGCTCCTGAAACTTCAAGGTAGAAAAACCTGCAAAAGAAGTCTCCAAATGTCTTTCAAAACTGTGCCAATGGATTCATAACATCCAAAAACCCCTAGCTGGGCTTTTTTGGCACCTCATTTGGCCAAAAACTGAAGAAGTTAGGCCTCCTACCATTTTCCTCCTTCAAGCTTGTTGTCTCTGGTTCGCCAATTCGCACTCCTGTGTCAGTAACCTAGCTTCTGGGTGTTTCCTATGCCTAAACCCAAAACACACGCGCATGCCCACAAAATGTGCAAATTTTTCACACTGTTAGCAAACTAAGCCCCCAAAGGCGGAGGTGTTGGGCACATGGGGGCCATGTGGCCACATCCAAAATAGGCACCCGTTCCAATGTTCAACCAGGGCATGACATGTGGTGGGCACATAAAACTTAACCATTTGAAAAATGTGCGCCAAAAATCTGCGTGGTCGGGTCATATGGGCAAAGCGCATATATTCGGGGGCTGGGGCTAAGCCCCAGCCCAGACCCCGCCAAAACTACAACATATGTATATTTAAATATAAATCGCAATTTATTATAGTAAGAAACATTTGTGTGGCGCGTTGGTTGTTGAAACTTTTCCAAAGCTTTGACTATGGTGGGAGGTCCAGGTTCGACCCCCGTGGACTCCACTTAAATTTTACCAAACCACAAGACGGTGTCACGTGGCACCAAACCATTGGCCACTAAAATGACAACTATATGCCACGTGTCGAAATCCCATTTGTCCATGTGTCCTATCAAATAAATGCTTGCCAACTCAAAACTTGCCACATCAGCATACATTCATGCCACATCATCACTTGTACGGATTGTACAGTCAGCATTTTTTTGCCTATTTGGAAAATTGAACAGAACATGATATCTCACTCATTCGATGTATGTTTGGCCCTATTCTAAGTGCGTTGGGTTCGTGACGACGAGGCCTACGCTCATGTTCGTTTTGAGGCGATTTTGAAGACTTTGAATTTTAGGTTAAAATTTGACCCCTAGTCCAGATTCTGATCAGATTGCAAATCATTTATCACTCCCATAAAAATCAGTTGCAAGGTTATAAAAGATGATGATTCAAAGTCTACGGATCAAAGGCAATACAGGTCAATGATTGGTAGCCTACTATATGTGACAGCATGCAAACCAGATGTAATGCAGGAAGCTGGACAGGTAGCACAATTTCAAGGAGCACCAAAGGAATCACATGTATTAGCAGTGAATAGGATTTTCAGATATCTCAAAGGAACAAAAGAGTTTGGATTATGGTATCCAAAAGGAAAGGATCTATCACTTATTGCCTACACAGATGCAGATTGGACAGGTTGCATTAATGACCGACGAAGCACCAGTGGAGCATCGTTCTACTTGGGTGAGTGTTTAGTATCATGTATAAGCAAGAAACAATCATCAGTATATTTATCTACAATCGAGGCAGAGTATATTGCGGCAGCATCATGTTGTACATAGGTTCTATGGATGAAACAAACTCTGACAAATATACAGGTTGAGTATGATGAGCCCATTCCAATCTATTGTGATAATACAAGCACCATCAGTATCTCAAAGAACCCGGTGATGCACTCCAAGACGAAGAATATTCCAATCAAGTATCACTTTTTATGGGAATACATTGAAGAAAAGAACATCAAAGTTGAATATGTGGGCACAAAAGAACAAGTGACAGACATCTTTACAAAACTTCTTCCATGGGAAGCCTTTGAGTATCTTTGTCAGAGACTTGGAGTTATTTCTACTCCAAAACGAATGCTTTTGAATGTTTATCTTATATGTATTAGATGTACACAAGGAAGAACTATAAAAAGGACAGTTTAGGTTGGGAGATCAGATGAGTTAGTTAGGGGGATCAGATCTGAATGGAAATATACCTTTTCCATTGATGACAAAGGGGGAGAGATTTATCAGATGCAGAGGACAGAGGCATGGTTCCAAGGGGAGCGTTAGTCACAGAGATGCAGGCATGGTTCCAGGGGAGAATGAATGATATGATTTTAGTATTGCATCAGAGTGTTTCCATCAATGCCAAAGGGGGATATTGTTGATTAATTAGATTGGTTGTCATTGATGTCAACCCTTCAAGAAAGTCTGGTAGTGAATTATGGTAGCACAAAGGTTTGGGTAATGGACCCAAGTTTGTTTGATGTATAATGGTATGAGTTTTGATATATTTGCAGGTAAGAAAATTCTAGATGGATATTACATTTCATGCTATTTTCGATGGTATGTGTAACGTCACATAACTCCTCACGGTTTGAGAGTTATGGCCTTATGAAGTTGAAGGACCCTCATATGATTGTCTTGAAACCCCAAAAGGTCAAATAAGTCAAAGTGCTTGCAAAGAAGAAATTATTTAAATAATAAAGTGAAGTGACAAAGTCAAAGAGCATTATTTAAATAATAAAGTGAAGTGACAAAGTCAAAGAAGATTATTTAAATAATAAAGTGAAGTGACAAAATCAAAGAGGATTATATAAACAATAAAGTGAAGTGACAAAGTCAAGGAGGATTATTTAAATAATAAAATAAATAAAGAACTTTCTAATTATGGAAAGTGGTTATAAGAAGGTTAACCCTAAAATGAGGAAAATGGGTTAAGTGGTCAAGTGGCTATTGGATACATGGACAAGTGGAAAATTGGGCAAAGTTGGACATAGGTGACTATGTGGACAAAGTGGCTATGTGGACAATGTGGCCTAGAAGATTCTTCTAAGGAAGCTACTTGGAGAGTATAAATAAGAGGCAAGGCTCTCTCATTTTAATCACACTTGAGCATATTGAATATATACAGGTGACCGAGGTAACCAAAGGATATGTAAGCCTAATATTAGAGGGAAGGTGAAGTAAAGAAGGCCAAAATTCAAGGGAGGATAATTTTTTTTGATGATGTTTTCTAAGGTATGTTATTTACAGGTCATCTCACTATTTTCGCAATAACTTTTTTTGTAGAATGATTCAGATCCTAAAATTGGGAGGCCATTGAGGAAACATATGCAAGTAGTTGTGGTACAAATTGCAACTTGTGTTTCATTGTATTTTTGGAGTTACACTCCGTGGAAAATAGGGTTTGTGGCTAGTCCTGGAACTAGTCTAAAACAGGTGTTTCGGGTAAAAACGTCATAATGTCTTCATAACAGATCCAAATTCAGTAAGAAAAAATGTGTTGTTCAGATTACAGTCTAAAGTATTCTATGTAAAATGTTCACATCCATACAACAAATATTCCATGCGGGTAACACTCTACAAGTTCTCTCTCTAGAATAAGCCAGAATTCAACAAGGTATGTCATTTTTTCTATAAATCCTTTTCTAAGAGGTTCCAAGTAGTGACACCTGGAGGAATTGCATAAAAAACACTGAAGAACATCGTGTACTATTTTTAGATCTTTATTCATTACAAGTAAATAGTTATGATTATTTCAAGTTAGGGTTGTTGACTAATCCAAAACTAGTCATGTGAGACTAAAGTAAAGTCTGATGAAAATGGTAGTCTCTTGTTGTTAAAGTTGAGGAAGGTTGAGGTACAGGTTGGTGCATGGTTGATGCACTTTTTTGTGGTACAAGTTACAAGTTGGTGCATGTTTGATTAACTTGTTTATGGTATATATTGATTACAGGTTGAGGTATAGGTTGATGCATGGTTCAGGTTATTGGTACAGGTTGTCTAGTGCAAGTTGATTGGTACAAGTTTAAAACATTATATCTCATAGTGATAGTGTGATAGTGGTTCCATAATTCTACCTAAACGTCATGGTGGTTGGACAAGGCAAGGATGGGTGGTTGTAGCCACCTTCTGGTTGTAGCCAAAGAGCATAGGGGGTTGTAGCCTCCTTTTGGTTGTAGCCAGAGAATTGGGGAGTTGGAGCTTCCCTCAGGTTGTAACCTGAGAAACTAGGGGGTTGGAGCCTCCTTCTAGTTGCAGTTGGAAATCAAAGGAATTTGGTGCTTCCAATTAATGTAATTCTTCAAGACATATAAGAAAAAGCGTTATGTGGTTTTCTCCCACTTTGGGTTTCCACGTAAAAACATTGGTGTACTGTGTATGTTCATTTGTTCATTATTTATTTACTCTGCAAATATTGGATGATAATGCTACATTGATATAACACTTGCATTATATGGTTAAAAAGGATTAGATTGCTCTATTACTGATTCACCCCCCCTCTCAGTAATCCAACAACAAAGACATAACACAAGTGGAGGCTCCCTCATCCAAAATAGTACAATGGATGGTGTGTCCACTAACCAAAACTTGAATTTGGAATGCTAAGTGATGGGAGACTCTCTCCTTAAAATAATCCATATTAAACATAATCAGGTTCGACTCCTCAGGATCCATGGATCCAATGGCTGACAACGGGGTTCTACATTGACTTGGACAGTTTTGTAGAACTTCGATGGTTGACATAGCGCAAGGCTCTAGTGCCAAATCTTCAACGATGTTGTATTTTTGGGAAGTGCGGCATTTGGATTAAATGACATTTTTTGAATTACGCTCTTGGGAGGGAACAAATCCGCGTCAAAAATTAGATTCGCAATATGAAGAGGATTGGAAGATGGAGGAGGAGTAGAGTTAAAGGTTAGTCGACAATATTCCCTTTAGTCTTATCACCTAGGGGAGTGTCATAGGTATTTTCATGAATCGTCAAATTAACCGTCTTAAACATGTAAACCTCATAGGCGAATGTGGAAGCATCCCCATGGTGGGAATAACCTGGGTTGTCTCCTTGTAGAGTGATAGGGTTTTTTGCAACCAAGTGTTTCTGCTAAACCGATTGGGAGGTACCCTTCAGATATTCCACAACAGCCTCATGATGAGGGAAGTCTTTCGTGTAGTGGTATTCCTCAAAAATCATACAAGGAGATTTAGGTTTCCTTGTGAGTTGAGTATCAACAGAATTAGGATTATCCTGCTCATTAGAAGGTTTCTTGGTTTTGCCCTTGTTTTTATTCTTACCTCCCGGTTGTTGAGATGAAGTGGATTGGACCGAGTTCACCTTAGAAGTTTGAGTAGGAGCGGAAGCAGTTTTGATGTTTGGAATAGAACTGGATTCTAGAGCAGGTCTTGGAGGATCATTCGACAGATGAGAAGAATTAGGGATCAGATCATAAAGTGTGTCGGTCTGGGAGTAAACCAAGTCCAAATAATGGGCGCAACTGATAGTCTACTCCTCAGTAAATATGTTTCACATAGCAACATCACAAGTGATGGGAGGTAAGAGGGACTTTGTAAACCAATCCACGAGGAGTTGGTCCGGAATTGGAGCTTTAATCAACCATCTTCGTCGTCTCCACACATGAATATGATCAGAGATATGGGTGGAAGAGGACTATCGGAGAGAGTTCAAAAGTTTTGTACCGGTCTCGTACCATATAGGCAATTGAAAATGCATTAGGAAATCCTTGGAAAGAGAATTAAAGTCTAAAAAAGAGTTGTGTGTCAGTTCAATGTACCATTTTGTTGCCACACCTGTAACTGTTCTCTGAAAATTTCTATGATGAATGGAATCGTCCATCAAAGAGTTGGAAGAACACCATAAATGGAAAGTCATCACATGATTGTTAGGGTCTTCCCCAGGTTTTCCATCAAATTTTGGAATGTCGGACGATAATTTGACAAGGATGGTGGGCCAAAACGGGGCATGAAGGATGGGATCATTTATTAAATGCGACAGATCTGGCAGATCTAACATAGCCAAGAACGGTAGTTTTTGATTAGGTTGTTGATACTAGGGATGAATATATTGGGTAGGAACACTAGTAGGACCATATCCAGGTTGTGGTGAGGTGAAAAAACTAGATGATCCTCCTCTATATGGTGGTTGTCCGAGTTGTCCACCTTTGTAAGGTGATTGTCCTATTTTTCCACCCATGTATTGTGATTGAACAGATGGACCTCCTACGTATTGTGTTTGACCTGTTGGTCCTGCTATGTATGGCAGTGGAAGGGACTATTGTGTTTGAATTGTGGGGTTTACGGGTTGATAGGGCATAGTTCCTTGTGGAGGCATGTCCTCTGAATTAGGTTGAGTCCACAAAGGGTTCACAACACTTGGGTATGGATTTCCAGGATACAAACCAGTGGTAGTAGGGATAGAAGGAATTTCAGGAGTTGTTTTCCCCCATGTTGGTTTATGTTGCAAACATGTAGGTTTCTCCCCAGTGAAAATTTTCCCCACAACTAAAGGTTTCCCCCCGGCTGAAGGTTGGCCTCCCATTGAAGATTATCCTCCAATGTAGGGAGCACTGATTTGTGACATGTGATATGGAGGTTGAGTATCTTGTGTAACCATGGTTGTGTGAATGACTTGACTGTTGGCCATTTGACCTATGGGGTGACCAATTAAATCACTTGGCCTGTGCATGTGTGGAAAAAATGAAGCAGGAATATTACCTAACTCAGGTGCAAGAGGAGATGACGACGTAAGTAGTTGAGTCAGGGTTACCTGGGTCACTGATCTTTCCAGTAAAGAATAAGCACCAACAATATCAAATATGGGAGTTGTGGAAACAGATGAATTCCCAAGTCCTTCAGGAAAACCAATAATCGGTCGGTTCATGCCAAAGGATGGCATAGTGGTTGAACCAGGCGGTAAATAGTAAGAAGAAAAGGAATCAATGTATCTCCTGGACAGTGGATCAAAGAGTAGTTGGTCAAGTGGATCAGTAAATGGAGGATTCACAAAATATGCCAAGATTTATACGAAGGTTGGGACCGGTTCTTCAACGTGATGGCCACTTCCAGAAGCGATGCTCCTAGTTTCAGAAGTGTGATCTGCGATCAATGCTTTGTAAGAAATATTATGTTTTGGTTCTTGAGTATCAGGTTCTATAACTTATATACTATGAAAAATCCAATGCTAAGGTCGACTATGAAAAACAAAGAAACACATTCCTATGAAAACTAAAATCAATCAACCAAGCAACAACAGATTTAAGGATCTTTTGAAGATGGGATATCAAGTTGTTAGCAATATTTCTTGTCTGGGGACAAGAAATAAAAAACCAGGCAGCGAGAGTCCCGAATCCCCCAGAATTAATAGGGACCGTTCATCCAAAGGACACATGGCAAGGAGATCAGCGTTAGCAGGGAGGATCCCGACACCAAGAATATGGGGCCACAGAAGTCGACAGAGGACAGGTGGCAATCTTTCGAGTCGGGGAAGGGGCCGTTGACATGTCAATGGCCATGATCCATGAGCCATCGGGGATCGGGGAATCACGAATCTGAAGGACGCGTGAACATTGACCTCGCAAACCCCGAAACTCCGATGGAAGGCTATACGGACGCGGGCATGTGGTAATGTTCATTTGGACCAGGGCATAGTCAGGGGGCTAGCGTGCAAGGAGCCATCGGAAATCAGAGAATCGTGACTCTCGAGCACTTGTGTATCGAGGCATCAAAAACGCCAAAACCCCGACAGAGGTTCAGCTCGGGTCACATAAGAGGTGGTCATATGGATGATAGTATAGCCAGGAGGGCTAACCCATGCACGCACTCATCGGAGAATCGATGATCGGGAATTCAAAGGGTCAAGAACTCTTGACAGCAGGAATCGCGAAACCCTGATCCTTGATACAAATTCAAGGATGACCATGGTCAGGTGCTGAAGGCCATGAAGAGATTGGAAAGGACCTGTGGATCGGGTTGTTGCAGCAGTGTTTCCCAAGGGAATTCAAGGAGCCGTTTCGGCTCAGTAGAAAAGGATAAGGAACGTAGGTGAAGCCTCGTGTCACCCATTTATTGCAGAGTATGGAGGTTCCGGCCGGAGTTTACCCAGGAGGGTCCCTTTGTATCGATTCTCTGCAGAAAGGTCACACCGAGTCTTTAACTCGCCAAGAGAGCCTGAACACGCCAATTCAAACATTAAAAGAGGCTCAGCTACCCCCTGGCGCAATCCATGCTGAATTGAAGAAGCATATGACAGGAGTCCAGAGGATAGATTTGATTGAGGAAACGACCCCCCATTAAAAGTCCTGAGATACTATTGCCAGGTGGATTTTGGATGAAGTATATGTAGGCATTTTTTGCCATTTTGTAAGCTATCAATGGTTGAACAGAGCTCCCGGTTGTAATGTTTTAATGAAGCACTGTAATTCTGGTCATGTATAGACTTTTGAGACTTCTCGCTTTATGAATGCCAGTTTCCTTTTACATCTTTGTTTACACTGCGTTAGAGCAACTCGGAATTGGAGGATCCAGTCGAGCTGTAGCCATTATAGGATGATGTTGTAATGGATCACTGTAATGGTCGCGTTGTCTTTAACCAGTTCTTGTGATTTTCCCAGCGCTGAGTGACTTGGAACTGGAAGCTCCATTCAAGTCTTCTTTTCAGTTTCTTGAAGCCCTGAACCAGGAGGATCCTNCACCCATCTATTAAACCGTGACATTAAAAACTGATGGGCACTGGGCTCTGCTCCTGCAAGCAATCCAGGAGTGACCTCCAGAGCTAACATTTCTGGCACCATTGCCGGGGACGAAGTTGAACATTTTCCCTGGGATTGAACGACAACGATTGGCTGATTCTGGAGGTGCATCAGATATCAAAACTCTTGAGATGCTACTGTGCACCTGGCGACTCCATTGTGACGACTCCACTGGAGTGAACCTACTATTTTAACTGTGTCTTCCAGAGGCAGACACACTTTGTCTCATCCTCAGCTGCCTCTAGCTGCCTCTGAATCTGATCCAGAAGCGGTAATCAGGAAAGGAAAGGCCCCCGAAGAAGAACCTTCCATCACCGAACTAGGTAATCCACCATCTCCTTTCGTAAGAACTCCATTTTCTCCTCCACAGATTCTTGACCGGCCTCCTTCCGAGGTTTCCCGTTTTCTAAACTTCGGGAGTGTTCCTGCTGAATTTTCCCCTCCTGGCCTGAGATTGGAGGGAGAAATCCTTGTCACTCCCCTATCCTATAAAGCCGCACCTTGGCATAGACCCAAGACTACAGAAGATTTATACACTCCTGTGCAGAAAGAAGCCCCTGTCGTTTTGAGTTCGCTAGCCTCCTCCCTAAATCCCCTCTTGTTTCCCACTCCACTTCGGGACTTTTTCCAGGCAGCCCCTTTGCGATCTCCTTCTTTTCTAAGTTCTCCTCCACCGGTTGTTACTATGGCTGGTGCTAATCCCCCTCTGAATAGAATGGATGCCATAGTTGCCGCTCGATATGCTCCTTTGGTCCTACCTCAACCTATGCATCCCCTCCCCGCTGGAGACTACTTGAAGTATATGCCGAAGTTCACCGAGGAAGGGGACGTAACCGAAGAAGAGCACTTGGCAAATTTCTACCGCTATGCAGACAATCTAAACATTGAGAATGAAGATGTCTGGATGAGAGTCTTTGTTAAGAGCCTGGACGGCGAGGTGAGGAAATGGTTTAGGGGACTGGCCCCCAGATCTATTGATGGAATTGAAGCCCTGAACTATGTTTTCCTGAGGCAGTGGGGAGATAGAATGGATTTCATGCATTACATAACGGAGTTTGGGTCTCTGAAGAAAATGGATGGAGAGTCTGTCTCTGGCTTCTCCAAAAGATTCAATAAAGTGTATAATAAGATTCCTGCAGAGGTAAAGCCCTCAGAAGCCTCTGCCCAAATTTCCTATGCTGGTGCATTTGACCTTGAGGTCTGCCTTTTATTGAGAGAAAGAAGAGCCACCTCCTTAGCCCAAATGCAAGATGCGTCCGTAGAGGTGGAATCCAATGTATTAGTGGCAGACAGACTAAGGAACAAAGTCGATGCAGACAGAGGGAAAGGAATATTTGAAGCTTCAACTTCTGGCTCCTCAGTGCCTCACCCCCAAATGGACGAACTGACTAAGATGGTGAAGTCTCTGTCTGCAGAGATGGAGAGAATGAGGGTGGAAGGGAGGCAAGAATATAAAGGCCCTCAGATCGCTGAAAATAAAGGAGGATTCTGGAGGCCAAATAATTTTACTCCTCCGAATATGCAAAGAGAGAGGGGAAGAGACAGAGAGGACCAGAGAATTCAGTCCCCTTTCCAAAACAATTTGGTGACCGATGAGGAAGAAAGGGAAACAGAGGAACTTGGTCCTGAAATCCATTACTTCTGAGAGACACCCCCTTTCCCTCATTTAACTCAATAAACATACGAGGAGTCACTCATGAACAATCAGCTAAATGAATTGAGTAAAGGAGACAAGGTTAGCGGCGGTCGAGGCAGGTATAACCTGAGGTCTGACAAGAAGATAGCAGCACCCAACAGTCCTGATAAGTTTGCTAGGATAGAGAAGCTTGTTAATCAAGTAGCAGATGCTTACAGAGGTAAGAAGGCCCAACCCCCCTCTCCTATTATTCAGAATCATGTTCCTGAAACAAGAGAAATTCCAAAGCCTGCATCTTCATTTAATTTCGAGCATGAGATTCAAAAGATCAGAATCCCTGTGCCCCTCACCGAGATTATCAAACATGAAGAATTCAAGAATCACTTCTCTG
>JASDQU010306916.1:138003-154638 GCA_032191745.1 Picea mariana | reverse complement strand
AAATATAAAGAATCAATTCGTACCTTTTGTGTATGTGGCACATTATGGAGATCAAAGAATTGCTCCATCTGAAGTATCCATGTGATTGGGTCCTTGCCATCAAACTTCCTCATGTCAATCTTAGGAACATGGTTGGTCTTCAAACCAAAGTTGGAGTTTCTCCATTCTTGATTCATCTTCCTTGTGTCCTCATCATGAATTTCATGGGATGCATTTTCACTTTCAGGTGTCTTCTCTGTTACGAAATTTTTCAATATTTCCATGATCTCCCCTTTTAAACCCTCCATCATCTCTTGTAGTTCATCTTTTGTTACTATCTTCTTTTGTAAATCATTTATGTCCCTACGCATTTCTTCACCTTCATCAAGAGTCCAAGTAGGATTTTCTGGAGGCTTATTTGGTATAGAAATTCCCTTTTTGGGTGGCATGTTGACCAAGTATCACTTTCGAACCTTGATTTTGAGGTGGTTCTGCTAGACAATATGTCTTTTGTTGTATCTCCAAAGTTTCGGCCCTTCTGTGTATGAAACTTTCTTTTATGTAGTTCTCTGATATTTCTTCTCTGCAATGCCACAGGTCTGATCAAAATTGGATGTGCCAAGTGGAAATTATGGTAACTTCCCCACAACTTGCTGATTTTTTGCCTTTCCAGGAGATCTCACTTGTATAGCATGCCCCGCACACAATAATTGATATAAAATTCTTAAACTCGCACCCAAGATACTACAGACTGTCCACGATCCAATGCAACTAATCCCACTCAATTTGGATACTCGAGCAAGAAGTTATGATTGTTTTACCTGGAACACCTTCTTGAGACTAGTCAATAGGACTAGTCAGATACCCTATATTATACAAGGTGTATCTACAAATTTAAGATGACACAGAGGCCTTAACTTTTTACCACAGATACCTTACTAATTTCTATAAATGTCCTCCAGATTTTAGGGTCTGAAACGTTACAGAAAATTGTTTATAGCAAAAATTCCGCAATGACTCATTTCAGGATGATTCCAGAACCCTATCTTGTACAGGTTTTATCTCCGAAAGTATAAGGACTCGGGAGATGAATTTTTAACCCAACGTACCTTGATCCGTCTACTAAATATCCTCCAAGTCGTTCCTTATGAAATGTTGTAGAAAAAAAGTTATAGAGAAAATTCCACGGTGTCTCAGATGTAGCAGCGAAACCCCAAGACCTTGAGCTCTGATACCATATGTTAGGAGCCAAACATCAATATAGCATAGAAAAACCTCAGGAAAAGTACTCAACGCCTTGAAAAAGAGATAATTTCAGATAATAAGCCTCTTCGAGGGGGCAACCTCCTTTTACCCCACTTAAATGTTCAAGTACAAGATGATTCAAAATGAAAATGTCTCCTTGGTATATATAGGAGACTAGGAGGTTTAATGGCCTAAAGTCGACATAAATAAAATAACATTACTAATCTAAATTACAACTAATGGCCTAAAGCCGACATAAATAAAATAACATTACTAATCTAATATGCCCCAATTAAGTGGTAATGAGCCAATATTAGGGCTTAACAGTATATCGTGGCCTAATTAACCTTAACATGTTATAATATAATTACTTATAATTATATTATGAGTAATAATTGAATTAGCACTAAACTACTTCTAAGGGGAAGAAAGAAAAAGTAAATCCTCATTAATTATCGGGCCAGAATTATTAAGTAAAAATGTAATTACGGAGGTAAATAATTAGTGAATACTAATTATCCCTAATGAGGAATTAATAAATAAATATCGAGGAGTGGTATTTTGAGAAATTATCAATTAAGTGTCCTAATCAGTTTATAGGAAATGAAAAAATGTCAATCTATGGTCGAGCAAGCCTATGCACCCTATGGTGACATGGTGAGTTGTGATGGGTCCATGTGGCAAGTGGATATTAAGCCACATGTCATGTCAAGAGACAGAGTATTGACGTCATGGATGGCATGGCTTGTCAGCAAGGCAGTTGGGACACCCTTAGGACGACAAATGTCCATTATTAATAGGTTGACGAGTTGAGTGGGGTCTAGTAGGGAAGGTAAACCTTAGGCGTCGAATGGATCTAAACCATCAGTCGAGAGATATTAAGTGCATCAATACCATCCATCGAGGAGAAAGGAATATTCCTCAATACCTTGGGTTCAAGGTAGTGAGACTGCACGAACTGCTCAAACTCTGAATGGATGGTATCGAGAGGGAATATTCTTCGATACCATATCCGGTGGAGGTAAGCGAAGAGTGCATCGGGAGAAGGTTTGAGTGACGATGGTTGTAGGCTTGCACGGAATGAAGTTCCACCGTGGAAGGCTAGGCTAGTGCCATGTCAGGACCAGAGTGTCGCCACATCAGTTGGCGCGAAAAATGAGATGTCACGCGGATCCCACATGGCAATAAGAGAGATGTTTCCTATGTAAACTTGAGAACTTCGGAAGGTCATAACTTTCGTTCCAGAGCTCAATTCTGAGCGAATTTATCATCATTGGAAATCTCTTGACGAGCAAAAGAGGATGGAGCTTTGATAGAGAATATTTGAGATAGTTTGGGAAGGAAAAATTTAATGCCCCATCTCCTAAAAGGATGCTTAGGGGATTGGGAGTGTGACAGAGTGGTATCAGAGTAGACAATAACACTTGGCTTGCTTGGTCTCATGAAAGAGTCGAATAAATTTTATTAGAGAACATTTAATGGGGGAGACACCCTAACCTACCCTATCCATAAGAGCATATTTAAACTTTACTATTGAAAAGTGGAATGAGACATTATGATGTTTTTACATGTTTAAATTTGAATTGTGTGTTGTTTTTATATCGTAAATGATGAAGTTGATTTCATCTTACAAAATTACATGTGTTGTTTATAAATTAGTGGATAATTAACTAACAGAAAATGTTGTTATCAGCACATAAACAATCAGTGGATACCAAGGAAAACTACGACATAAAGAATGGTGACATGTCATGAGATGGGAGAGAACTCCCATAATAGAGAAGAAGAGTTTGATGAAAGGAAAGTGGTGGAAACCCCTCCATATTTGGTTGAAATTGTATGAAGCCTCATGGAAGAATTACAAAGTTTTAAAGCAGACAATGAGAGGCTCATTAAAAAAAAAAAAAAAAATTGAAATAAATGCAGTTTTATTGCAAAGCCTGTCAGACATACAAATCTAGTTGCAACATGGACCAACAAATAGTAATGTGGACAGACATCAGACTAAGAAAACCCAAAGTCCACCTGAGATACAAAAGTATGGCCCTGAAAATAGCAACACGAGGACAAACACCTCAAAGAAGGCTCAACATGGAGCCAAGAGACATGATAACATTAAGGATTCATTTAAACAATCCTCTAGTGAGGGAGCCGATAGCTCCAATTAACTGTCTAGTAGTGAGACCAATTCACATTCTCAAAGGAGAAGAAAGAGGAGGAAACATTCCAAGAGCCATGACCTTGAAGAATTTAAGAAATCCAAACCACCCACTTTTGATGGAGAAATTAAAAAGGGGGAAGAAGAAGAAGTTTGGTTGCTTGGCTTAAAGAAGTACTTCATAGTCCATGACTACTTTAAAAAACTTAAAGGCTTGAATAGTCATTTTCAACTTGAATGGAAAGGCCTCCATTTGGTGGGAGGACCTTAGAAATGTGAAAGGGATTCATGAGAAGGAGTTGTCATGGAAACAATTTGAGAAATACTTTAAGAAGAAGTACATGTATGAAAGGTACTACGATGAAAAGACTAAGGAGTTATATGAACTCAAGCTAGGAAAGCTCACCATAGAAGAATATATCAACAATTTTCTCAAGTTGATGAGGTATGTGCCCTACATAAAGGATGAAAGGGTGAAGATGCAGTGATTCATTAGTGGGTTGCCTTGGTCCTTCCGAGACAGAATTGAGTTTGATGAACCTAAGACTTTAGAAGACACTATTCGGAAGGCAAGGTATTGCTATGAGCAATTCAAGAACAAGGCAGAACCTCATAAGGACTTAAAGAAGAAATATAAATTGGGATTCAAGAAGAAGGGCTTTAAATCCTCAAGATTTAAGAGTCATGGGAAAATCTCTAAGATGAGTCTTCCCACTAAGAGTGTGTATCACCAAAATTTTCCATCTCGAAGTTGAAATAATCCATTTGGATTAGCCCCAGGAAAGACTAATAATACAAAGAGAGAGACAAAATGTTGGGGATGTGGAGAAGAACATTTATTGAAGGACTTCCCTCATCAGCAATAGGACAATGAGAGGGTCTACAACATCTAGGAAGCTACCATAGTCAATTATGTGGCTAGGAGCATGCCACAAATTTATGCAGACCTGAATAATAGACAAGTTGACCACCAAGCTTCAATGGTGGAGATGGAAGGTATGATTTCCAACCATATTGTTTCCATTTTAATTGAACCTAGTTCTAATTTGAGTTATGTTTCCCCTCAAATTGTTGAGAAATGTAGACTGCAGCAAGTAAAACATGTTAAATCATGGTTGGTATAGCTAGCCACTAGAACAAAAAGAAAGTAACGGAAGTCATACCATCATGCCAATTCATTATGAATGGATTGTCTACCCAAGAAACCCTAAACATACTCCCTTTAGGCTCTTATGACATGTTGATTGGCATGGATTGGTTGGATTCCCATAAATGCAAGTTGGACTATTACAATAAAACATAAAAGTGTGAAGATGAGGAAGGGAAATAAAGAACCCTACACAAAATTCAAAGCATGTCTCGGTGAGACTAATATTAGCCCTTCAAGTGAAAAGGTATTGAAGAAAAGGATGTCCTTTGTATGCAATACAGGTACTGAACTATGTTGAGGACAGTAAACCAAGCCTAGAGGACCATCCTATATTGATAGAATATAAATATGTGTTTCCAAAAGAGGTACCAGGTCTACCTCCAAGAAGAGATATTGATATCTCAATAGAACTTGTACCCGAAGTGGTGCCAATGTCTAAAGCACCCTATAGAATGAGTACATCGGAGCTAGTCGAACTCAAATTACAATTGAAGGAGATGTTAGACAAAGGCTACATCCGGCCTAGTGTGTCTCCTTGGGGAGCACCAACATTTTTTATTAAGAAGAAGGATGGCACACTCAGGTTGTGCATCAACTACATGAAACTCAAAAAGATGACAATTAAGAACAAGTATCCCTTACCAAGAATTGATGACTTGTTTGACCAGTTAAGGGGTGCTACAATTTTCTCCAAGATTGACTTGAGGTCTAGATACCATCAAGTCCAGATTAAGGATGAAGACATCCACAAAACATCCTTTAGGACAAGATATGGGCACTATGAATTTGTGGTGGTGCCATTTGGGCTTGCAAATGCACTAGCCACCTTCATGTGCTTAATGAATAATGTGCTCAACAAGTTCTTGTACATATTTGTGTGTAAACGTTCATAGTAAATGTTCCCTAAGTGCTCCTTTCCTTTCCATATATATATATATATATATATATATATATATATATATAATTATATACATTATTTTTTTGAACAGAAATGGTTGAGATTTTATATTAAAAAAGAAATATTAACTTCCCCGAATTACATAAAGCAGAGTAATGGAATCTGTGTTCTTCTCCTAGAAAAATGATTGTCTGTTGTATACTAATTATGATGGTGAAACCAGTCCAAAAGGAGCTACTAATTTTCCATGTAAAAATGACTACATAAGTAAACAAAATTAGCAAAAATTTGCAATTCATCAAAAACCTGTCTAATAGTTTTGGAAAATTGTTGGGTCCTCCTCGATATTTACTGGATATGCTGTTGGATTAGCATCTAGGTGATTAATTCTTTCTCTTGGATTCGGCTAGACTAGAACCATCATTGGCGCAAGAGGTACCAGAGGGTGCTCGTTGCTTGCTACTGAGTGGAAGGTTGAGGGAAGCCTTGACCCTACCGAATCATTGGAATTCACTATATGTTGAGGATGGTTTAAAGGATTTACCATTTGTTGTGCCATTTCTCCAATTTTCCTAGTATTCCTGTTGATCCCACGAAGTGCAATTGCAAGCTCTTGATTATGCCTGATTTCTTGTTGATGTAATTGATCCTGCAAATTGGCTGTTTCATCCCGTAACCCCTGATTTTCCCTTTGAAATTCTATGAGACGGGAGTCTATTCATTCTTCTGCATGTCTGACATCCAAACGTGGAGAGAGAAATTTCTCCTTCAATTCCTCCGATATGCAGGACGGGCAAGTGCAAGGGGCTCTGGATCTCCACCACACGATAGTGAGAGAGCTCATAAGTGACTTGTCTTGGATTTAACAGTAGAAGTGAAAAAAAGTGATTGGAATGGGGACGAAACATTAACCATAATTGCGGGAGAGGGAGTGTCTGCACACATTTGATAGAACAAGGAACCAGAATTATCCGCAAGCCAATAAGAACTAGCACAGAGAAGAGCGGGGGAAGTGATGCCATGGAAGTTGGGAGAGGTGTCATAGAGTACGAATGAAGTGCCAAGGAGTTAATAAGAGGGAAGAGAAGTGGAGGAGATGGAATAAGGAGGAAGAGGGGAGGCACGTGGTCGTGAGGAGGAACCACATGCCGGGGGGGGTGGGGCAGTTGGGGGGAAGGGGAAGGAGGGGTCCAGCGAGGAGGGAGGGTGGAAGGGGGGAGGGAGTAGTCAAAGAGGATGAGAAAAAGGGAGTGGGGTAGGTCTGAGTTAGAGTTCGAAGAGGATAGGACCAAAAGTGTGAAGGGGAGTCATCGAAGACGGTGATAGTTAAGGAAGCCAGGCGTGAGAGGAGTTTTGGTTGATAAAGAGTTGACCATGTTCTATAGACTTTGTTGATTTAGCTAAGCAATCAGCTTCCTGATTCTAAGAGCGGAGGATATGGAAGAAGTGGATCTTGGAAAATTTATGTTTCAGGGTTTTAATTCGTGAGTGAAGACCACTAGAGAATTGAGTGGTAGAGATTGAGTTTCCAAGGAGATCCCTTATTACTATTTCAGAGTCTCCAAGAACAGTGAGGGATTGGATGTTTCTTGAATGTGCAATTTGGAGTCCCATGTATGCAGCAAGACTTTCGTCTTTATTATTAGTGGTCTTCCCCATTCCCCGGGAGTAATTTGCAATCTTTTGTCCATCACGGTCGAAAATGACTCCCACCGCACTTGTCACCCTTGGATTACCTATTGCAGCTCCGTCAAAGAAAAGAATTCAAGAGGATTGTTGTCTTTGCCATTGGGGGGAAATTCATTATCACAGAGGTGTAATTATCAGCCTTGCCTTTTATTTTCTCGTTTTGGGGATGACGAGTGGATTGTTGGGGGGGGGGTCCTAGAATACATTTGATCCAATCTTATTCACTCTACTCCAGGTTGCCTACCATATCAAATTTGATTTCTTTGGACATGAATACTTTAAAGACTAATCCACATACTTTGGCTAATATGCGTTGTAGGAGTGGAAGCTTCTCACTAAAAATGGCCTGGTTACGAGCAAGCCAGAGTTCCCAGCAGGCGAACTTGGGGACTTGTCTCCAGAGGAGAGTGAACTGTTTCTTGTTTTTAAAGCTACCAACATATATTTGTTTCCAAGAGATTAAAAGATCATTCCAGTTCTCGGGGTGAGGGGGGGGGATGAGAGAGAGGGAGGTAAAGGAGTTTCCAGATTTGGGAAGAGAAGGGGCACTCAAGGAAAAGATGGGAAATAGATTCAGAGGTTGAGAGGCAAAAGGGACAACGTGAGGGGCCTTGAATTCCACATTTTTTGTAGGTTTTCTGATGTTAGAATTTTTTCATGGACCATCAACCAAAATAATATGTTTACTTTAGGCAGAGAAGGACCAGACCAAATTTCTTTCCAAATTTTGGAGATTGGGGGACCCTGGTCTTCAGATTGCTAGAGTGAATAACCAGCTTTGATTGAAAAGATTGTGGATCCCCAACTACAGGAGTTGGGTAAGGAGTGATGGGAGGGAGCACATCTGGCTAAATTATTGAAAAAGGTGGAGATTAGAAGTCGAAGTTGGTCAGGAGTGTTCGATGGTTTCCAGTTTGTCCAGTCCCCATCAGAGTTCCAGTGGCAGAAATCCTTGAGAAGGAGGAGGTCCTATGAATAGCACTAGTCTTTTAGAGGGCGGAGAGACTCTTGACTATTCAACGGATCGAGATCCAAGATATGGTCAGTCCAGACGTTTATGTGTGCTTCATTTCCCGGGGCCCAGGAGAGTTTTGATTTAATAAGGGGGAAGGCATGTTTTAGGAGGCGCTAAATAGGGGAACTAGGGAGAGGGGAAGGGGGGACATCAAGGAAACGTAACCTTGAGGAGTTGAAATATTTGGCTATTAGTGTTTTTTTCCACCATTTTGTAGTTCTTGTGATAAGACACCAAGTGAGCTTTGCTCCCAAAGAAGTGTTCATTAGAATAGGATCCATGAAAACAAGTCCTCATTTGTTGAGGGGTTGAAAAACGTGTTTCCAATTGAGAAGGTCAAATTTTTTGGTATTTGTTTTCCCTCCAACCCAAAGGAAACTCCAGAGAGCTCTAGAAATTTTTTCAAGAGTGCCTTTTGGGACCAGAAGACTAGAGCACTGAAAAATGGAGAGTGAAGAGAGTACAAATTTGAGAAGCATTGATTTTCCAGCTGGATTCAGCCAGCGACCTCCCCAACTTTGAATTATTGCAAGAATTTTGTCAATTACTTCTTTCCAAGCCGAGGTACCATAATAATTTAAAAATATTGGCATTCTTAAATATTTGAAGTCGTTCTGGGTGGTGATGATATGGAATCCAAAAATTCATGCAATTTGATCTTTGATATGACCTAGGACATTCCACCCATAGATCCTGCATTTAGCTGAGTTTAGTTTTCCTACAGTAGCCGAGAGAAAAGAACCAAGAACTTTATGAAAGAAAATAGCGATGTTTACAGTGGTTGCCCAAAAATAAGTGTCTCATCTGCAAATTGAGAGTGATTTATTTCCTTGACCCCTCTCGCAATAAGTAACCTCGGGAGTCTGACCTTTCTTCTTTCATCTTCTATTTTTAGTCTAAGAGAGTTAGCTAGTAGGATGTAAAGGAAGGGGGAAAGGGGGCATCCTTGACGGAGTCCTCTGCTGGCCTTGAAAAATTGCGAAGGTCGTCTGTTTATTAAGGGGGAGATCCAAGGGGAGCCAATATAGGCCCCGATCCAGCAAATGAATTCTTCAAAAAACCCATAAGATTTGAGGACTCAGTATAGGAAAGAGTGTTTGACACGATCAAAAGTATTCACCATATCTAGCTTGATGACCATACCTAGGGCTTTGCTTTTTTTGTTGGAATGTATGGCCTCTTGAACTAGCACGATATTTTCTGTAATTTGTTTGTTCTTTAAAAACCCACTTTGATTTTATGAGATTAGATTTGAAAGCAAGGGTTTTAGGTGATTGGAAGTGATCTTGGTAAGGATTTTGTATGAGGAATTACAAAGGGAGATGGGACGGAAATGGGAAAAGTTAAAGGGGTTGGAATCTTTGGGTATGAGATCTAGGAAGGTGGATTTTGTAGCTCCTCCAATTTTCTGCTTTTGGAGGGTCTAATTCAACATTTTCTTTAAATCTCGTTTGATGGTGGCCCAAAAGGATCGGTAAAATCTGATTGGAAATCCGTGAGGTCCAGGGTCTTTGTCAGGATCCATGTCCCATATTTCTTTGGCTATTTATTCTTCAGTTATCTCCCTGACTAATTGATCATTTTCATGTGCAGAGACTATGCTTGGAATATTGGCTAGCATATCTAGAACTTCTTCATTTGTTCGTTCATTGCTTGGTTGTTGATATAAGTAATTGAAGTGATGGAAGGCCTCTTCTTTGACTTGTTCAAATATTTCGAGTTGTTAGCCAGTGTTTGAAATAATGGAAGTAATTGTGTTTTTTCCTTCGAGTTTGAGCTTGTCTGTGGAAGAAAGATGTATATGAGTCTCCTACTTTTAGCCAAAGACTTTTGGGCTTCAATCTCTAGTGTTCTTATTCCTTGCATAGGGAGTGATGTAGTTGGTGGTGGGCTTCTTTTTCTTGATTCAGAAGTGTCTCAGTGACTACCTCTTCTTGTAATCGAACTTGAACTTTCATAAGTTATTCAATCTTTTCTTGCCTTTCTTGTTGTGGTGGGATATAGGAAGCTTTCACCCATTCTTTGAGAGCTATTTTGACAGCCTTTAGCTTGCTTTCCTAAATATAATTCGAAGATCCATAGAAATGGGAAGACCATAAATTTTGAATGATTGGAGGGATAGCAGGATTTTCTATCCAGAGAGGGCTAAAGCGGAAGGGAAGAGGGCCGAAATTTTGCGTATTTTTGAAGTTTAGGGAGATTGGCTTGTGATCAAAAACAACAGATGGAAGGATATGGAAGGAGATTTATTTAGGGGAGAGAAGGTAATTATTGTTAATGAGGAAGTAGTCCAGATGAGATGCTATATGGCAGAGGCCATAGCGCATGTTTTTCCAAGTATACTTTCCTTTGGACAGCTTGACGTCCTGCAGATCCTAATCTGTGATTAAATCAATTAGATTTCCAGAGAAGGGGTCTCTGATTTTACTGCCTCCTTTTTTTTCTCTTGGATTGAAGTGAGTATTAAAATATCCACCTATTATACAAGAGGAGAGATCGATGGTGTTTTTTAGTATGAAAAGGGAGTTCTAGCAAGCAGTTTTCTCGTTGTAGGAGTTGGGCATATAGACATTGATAATTGAAATGACAATACTATTATCCTTATATTTAAGAAAAGTTAGAAGTCGGCTTTGAATTTCTAGAGTTACCTCAAGAGTTCAGATTTGATCGTCCCAGAGAGTTTCTATACCACCAGAGGCTCCTTAAGAACTTATAGTTGTTCTAGTGGTGGTTTTGAAAACTCTTTGTGTTGTTTCTAGGATCATTGACGCCTCCATTTTGGTCTCCTGGAGGAGGATTACTGAGGGGTTGGCCATAGTTTTGAGATCTCTTAGGGCTTCAGCTTTGAATTTGTTGCCAAAGCCCCTATAGTTCCAAGAGAGGAGATTCATTGACGGGGGGGTGGAGGAGGCCCGACTGCCGTGGGTCAAGAAGTCAGGTCCTTTAGTTCCTCCTTTGTGTGTTGAATATGCATGAATTTTTCTATAGACTGTTGCTTACCTTGTGCCTTTTCTTTTGATGATGTTTATTCTCTGACTTCTTTATTTGATCTCCAAACAAACTTTATGGGTTTATCAAGGGGGAGTTTTCCTTACTCCACTTCTTGGTTTGGTTGTGATTTTAATAGGGATTCTTCATTTACTTGTTGTTCCACTTCTTGTGTGTCCTCCTTTGAAGGTTCATCTTTGTTTGACTTTTATGCTATTTTGACCAATGCTAGGGCAGAGAAGGAAATAGGATCCAACATAGGCACTGAGGGAGGGTTTTTCTTTGAAGAAGATTCACTCAAAGGTTCAAATGAATTTTGATTGGGAAAGAGAGGGATATAAGAGGGGTTGGGGGGGGGTTTGATAAGAGGGTTTTAATGAGAAGACCCCGTAATTGGGATCGATCTTGAGGACCTAGGGTCGAAGCCTGGTCCTTTTCCATTATTGGATTAATTTCTAACCTATTTCCAACGTTCCTATTGTTGTGCGGCATCGGCTTCTTGAGTTTGTTTATTACTAGGACAATTTTTAGCAAAATGGTTGTATTCATGACATGACTTGCATTTGAATGGGAGTTGCTCATAATCTAGCTTCTAAATGCAGGTCCAGTCATCTAACTTTAACTTGATTGCCTCCAGGAGCCCTTTTTCTAGATCTACTTCCACACAAATCCTGGCACAGGAGTACATACTAGATTTAGGTTCATCCCTATCGATGAATTTTTCCAAAGTGTCACCGATGCTTTTTAGAACTTTGTCTCCCCAGCAATGAAATGGCAAGTGAGGAAGCATCACCCAAACCAAGACAGTTGAGGGAATGCCATTTTCTAGGTCAAAATATGGGGTCCATTTGTTTAGGTATAACCCTCTCAGGCTAAAGAAGTAAGGGCCATTTATAAAAATGAGATCTTTATCTTCTTTATGCTCAAATTAAAAAATATAGAAGCCCTTACCACAAAAGAAGTGGTTTCATGCGTCCCTATACCAGTGGATGCAATTTCCACTCAAGCCAAAGGTCAATCTGATGAGGTGAAGGCCATAACCCCATGAAATGACCTACAAGTTATATGGAGGCAAAATAAAGAGCCTTTCTTCATACTACTATGAAAGGGATCGCCACTTCTAGGATATGCTCCATTTTTTTCACGAATTGGGAAGTGGTAGGGCGCGTGGGGGGACTACTCAACGACTTGAAAGCTTTGACTTCGTCAAGGAAGTCTGGGGGAGGGTCAGGGTCCGGGACCATCAAGGCCATGGAGAGGCCGAGAGAAGGAGGTCGAAGTGGGGAGGTGACAGGCTAGGGTTGTAGAGCGTGGTGCATGCACAGGTGATCAAAGGGATGCTTGAGACAAGAAGATCTTATTACAAACAATAGGAATTAATTTTTCTCTATCACTGAATTATATACATTAATTAAGGTTAATAAATTTAAGTATATCATGGCCTAATTAACCTTATCATGTTATAATATAATTACTTATAATCATATTATGAGTAATAATTGAATTAGCACTAAACTACTTCTAAGGGCAAGAAAGAAAAAGTAAATCCTCATTAATTATCGAGCCAAAATTATTAAGTAAAAATGTAATTACAGGGGTAAATAATTAGTGAATACTAATTATCCCTAGTGAGGAATTAATAAATAAACAGTGAGGAGTGGTATTTTGAGAAAGTATTAATTAAGTGTCATAATCAATTTATAGGAAATGAACAAATATCAATCTTTGGTCGAGCGAGCGTATGCACCCTATGGTGACATGGTGAGTTGTGATGGGTCCATGTGTCGAGTGGATACTAAGCCACATGTCATGTCAATAGACGGAGTATTGACATCGTGGTTGAGACAACTTTCCAGCAAGGCAGTTGGGACTCTCTTAGGACAACAAATGTCCATTATTAACAAGTTGACAAGTTGAATTGGGTCCATTAGGATAGGTAAACCTTGGGTGTCGAATGGATCTTAACTGTCGGTTGGGAGATCTTGAGTGCATCAAGACCGTCCATTGAGGAGAAAGGAATATTCCTCAATACCTTAGGTTCAGGGTAGTGAGACTGCATGAACTTCTCAAACTCTGAATGGATGGTATTGAGAGGGAATATTCCTCGATACCATATTCGTCGGAGGTAAGCAAAGAGTGAACCAGGAGAAGGTCTGAGCGACAATGGTTATAGGCCTGCATGGACTGAAGCTCCATCATGGCAGGCTAGGCTAGTGCCACGTCAGGACCAGGGTGTCGCCATGTCAGTTGGAGTGGAAAATAAGATGTCATGGGGATGCCACGTGGCAGTAAGAGAGATGTTTCCTATGTAAACCCAAGAACATCAGAAGGTCATAACTTTCGTTCTAGAACTTAGTTCTGAGCAAATTTAGCATCGTTGGAAACCCCTTAATGAGTAGAATATGATGGAGTTGTGATAGAGAATATTTGAGATAGTTTGGGGAGAAGCAAAATTTTAATGCCCCATCTCTTAAAATGATACTTAGGGGATTGGGTGTGTGACATCATTGATGGTTCAATTCAAAGCCAATCTGGTAAAAAAAAAATGCCATCAAACAATGGCTTCCTATTTGAAAATCCAAGATGCACAAGGAAATCACGGAGAATGAGGACAAAATTTCATTCCTTATCAAAAGAATTGATGAAGGCTCCCTTAGTCCAACTCAGCTAGATGAGCTAAGAATATTGGAGGAATTGAGAAACTAGTGGCTGAAAAAAGAGGAATAGGAGTGGCACCTGAAAAGCATGTGTGTAACCACAAGTAGGAGACAACAATACAAAATTCTTTCATCATTTTTCTAACAACAAAAGGAATCTCAACATGATTTGGGAAATCAAGAATGAGTAAGGTTCCATGGTAAGCTCGTTCCAAGAAAAGGCTGAAGGTGGAGAAAGATATTTTGAAAGCCTTTTCTCAACCCCAGCAGGTTTCCCTATCCAGGATATTCTCGGAGTTGTAACAAAGTTTCAGTTGATCTTCACTGACTAGATGAATTGGTCTTTGGAAGAGGAGGTGAAGGATATGGAACTTTATGCAACCCTCTCCTCCATGCAGAATGGAAAGATCCCTAGGTCGGTCGGTTTCACAGTCGAATTTTTCAAATCTTTTTATGAATTACTCAAAGATGATTTTCTCATGATGGTGAGAGAATTTCAAAGGGTAGGAAGAACCCATAGTGCTCTTAATTCAATGCTCTTGTGCCTCATCCCCAAAAAACAAAATGCAGACTCGTTCGAGGACTTCAGAAGATTAAGGCCAATTCTAAGTGAAGTAATCAGAGAGGAACAGTTTGGTTTTCTGCAGAATAGGAAAATTCGTGATGTTATAGCAATAGCCCAAGAGGTCCTCCACTCGGTCAAAAAAAAGAACCTCAAAGAGGCCATTTTAAAATTGGACCTGTCCAAATCCTACGACATGGTGAACTAGACCTTCTTATGCCTGGTCCTCTTACATGTGGGAATAAATCTAAACTCTATGAGTTAGATCATGGGATGCCTTTAGAGTGCATCCTTTGCAATTATAGTAAACAACTCACCTTTTCATTTCTTCAGAGCCTCAAGAGGGTTACGCCATGTATTCCCCCTTTCCTCCTTCCTTTTCTTAATAATCGCATAAGCACTGAGCATATTACTAAAGGAAGCCAGATCTAATGGATGGATGAGAGGCGTAAAGGTGTCAAAATCAGTGATGGTCTCTCACTTATTGTTTGTCGATGATGACTTTTGCAGTGTGTATGGATCAATAAGAGACCTTATGATGCTAAAAAGAATTCTAGATCTGTATTGTAGAGCAACGAGAGTGATGATTAATCTGAAGAAATCGTGTATTTTATTTAATAACTGCTTAGAGGCGGAATTGAACTCCTTCTTAAATATTTTCCGTGCTCAAAAGAAAAACCTAGTGGAAGGGGTAAAATACTTGGGTTTCTACCTCAAACTAGATTGCTACATAAAGGAGGTTTGGGGATGGCTAATCTGTAAAGTGGAAACAAGGATATATATATATGGGTGAATATGATGTTATCAAGAGGAGGAAGGCTAGTCTTGCTTAAAGTAGTCTTGGAGGATACTCCATATTAGTAGAGTTTCATAGCAACTATCCCCAAAGCAATTTTAGAGAAGGTACTTAGGCTGAGCTGTCAATATCTTTGGGTACGCCAGAAATTCCTAGGAGGAATTCACCTTGCCAATTAGGCTTCTATTATTGCACCAAAGGATTATGGAGGTTGGGGCCTAAAGGACATACGCCCCTTTGCATGAGCGTTAGATGGAAGGAATTTATGGAGACTAACCCAAGGAAACTCGTTATGGATCTGTGTGATTAACTCAAAGTACTTCTCCAACTTATTCATAGTTTATTGGTTCAGGGCACCGGTCAAATCCTGAAGGGTTCCATAGTCTGGAAGGCCCTAGTGGAATCCTTCCTCATGGTGGGAAGTTGGACAGTCTGGAAAATTGGAAATGGGTGTAGCGTTTGATTGGGTGAGGACCCTTGGCTAGGGGGCAAAAATAATTTCAGACTCTTGGAACCCCTATGCCAATTACTAAGGGCCCAACACATTTTCACTCTACAAGATATTCGCATAGGGGACCCTCAACCGCTAGGTCATGAAGGATGGAAAGATGTTTCCTCTCTGGAGATTCCCGATGCCATGGTGGCTGAATGGGACTCCTTCATTTCACTACTCCGTAAAAATTTCATCTCCCTTGATGATGAGATCGAGGACTAATTATTTTGGTCTAAGAACCCAAAAGACGGATCCTTCACAAACAAAACTAGGTTATAAAGCCTGGCAAGAAGAAAAACTTGTTTCCCTAATAAAATGATAGCAGGAGCCACTCTGGAAATTCAAAGCCCCCCTCAGATGTAAAATTATCCTGTGGCTATCCTTGAATAACAAACTTCTAACTTGGGATAAAGGTTTAAAAAGGGGATGGTGTGGACCCAGTCATTGTGCTTTATGCAAAACAAATGTCGAATCAATTTCTCACCTTTTTATAACTTGCCCCTATCCAGGCCAGGTCGTGAAATTATCAAGGAAAAGCTTGATGCCAAAGAAGAATGGAACAGAGACAACTTGGAATATTGTTTCAGGAATTGGATACACAATTGTACGGTTAGCCTTTATGCAGGATTACCAAGTTTAATGATTTCAAAATTTTGGTGGGCCCGCAATAATGCCATTTTCAAAGAAAAAATAGTGCTCCTGGAAGTAACAACAACACTTACTCTTAGTCAAGTGATTGAGTTCAAAGAAGATCCGAAAAGACAGAAACTATGTTATCTGGTTCTCCCCTCCCTTTATGTAATGTTCCTGACTTGGCTAGTCTAGGAAACACTGCTAATGTGTGTGTAGGATCAAAGGTTTACAGCATATAAATGATCATATAAATAATAAACGTGACAAAGGACTGCAAAGTTTGTATTATGATATCTTTTTGGATTACAAAATGGCCGAATGCGGCTGAATAACTGACAATACTCGACTAGATCAACATACAAAGGATCTTAG